>JAUMHB010031994.1:0-20000 GCA_032359685.1 Pittosporum tobira | reverse complement strand
AATTACATTCAAGATCGGAAAGAAGAAAGAAAAAAAAGAATTTTATACGTACTCGATCACCAACAAATAAACTCTTTGGATATAAATCTAAGAATGTGAGACAAGTGTAAGAATCAACTCAAAGAACACCTCCAAAGAGGAAATCAACAACAAACTCGGAAAAAAAGAATTTAAGAAATAATGTTACAATTTTTAGCTATTTCTTGGTCATGTTTATTATTAGTATTATTAGACTATTAGTTTACATTATTAGATTAGCTATTTCTTGGTCATGTTTATTATTTGTCTATGTAAAGTACAGTCTTTCCATTATAATTTAATTGTACATCATTTTTTATGATATTATATGCTACAATATGATATCATAGCTTGAGTCTTCCCTACTTTTAGGTGGTCCAAAAAAAAAAATTAAGGAATAAATTGGATTGACATTTTATTGTTTTGTTTTACTTTCGCAAAACCTCACCATATGTTAAAAGAAGACTCTTGGGGGGACATTTATTATTGTCGGAGAATTGCATCACATATTGAACTCGCGATGGATGCATAAATTTAGTTAACTATGTGAAAACTTCTTTAAAGGGGGGGTTCCTCAAATTGCCTATTCAGATAAGTATAACTCATTTTATTTACTTTAGAGATCTCTTAGCTTATCACCAAATGAATTTAAGGAGGATACTTCAACGAAAATAATGCCGCAAGATTTTTCCAAAAGGTGTTCTCCTTTCGTAATATACTAGTTTTAAAGGTACCACTGTAAAAAATACTTATAAATAATTAAGTTCTAAACTAAAAGTACTTATAAATAAGTAAGAGATAAACAAAAGTTTATTTTATTTTTTCAGGAATTAAAAGAAGGCTTCCATAATTTACCAAGGACGGTTTCTTAGTTCTTTTTATGATATACTATGTTTGGAACATATTATTAGAATTAATTATAAATTATTTTAAAAAATAAGCTATCTTGAAAATGTCTATTTTTACTAATTTTAAAAAAAGTTATAAATTGAGTACAATAGTATTTTCAGCTTATTTGTAAAGCTGGTCAATAGTTTTTTAAATTTTTTTTTTTAGCTTATACATTATTTTACTTAATAAATAAATTTTAAATTATTCCAAAATAAGTTGTGTCAAATAAAGCCATAGATTGGCTTTTAACAATGTGCAATGCATGATTGTTTCTGAGGAAAAAAAAAATTAAAGACTATTTTCCAAAAAGAAAATTAAAGTTTGTATTGGTCAACTACTAAGAAATAATGTTACAATTTTTTCTATTAAAAATGATTAATATATTTATTGAATTTGGACACAAAATGTTAAAATAAAATAAAAATATTTAGTACTCTAAAATTTAGGAAGAAAAAACTCTTATGTTATTTACGTTTCATTTGAGGTTTACATTTATCCCCTAATAAAAGAAATAAATTATTAATGTAAGTAACTAAAGTGACTAGGGGTGTAAATGAGTCGAATCAAGTTAAATATTGACGTACTCAGATTCTACTCGTTTATTTAACGAATTTGAAATGAAGTTTGTGTATATCTCGTTTAGTTATCAAATCAAGACCGAATACGAATTGAACTCGAATAATTTAAAATTTTCGAGCGAATATCATCGAACATCAATACAAAAAAATAATTTGATAAGGTCCACATAATTTATCAAATTTTAAAATGTGTTTATATTCTACTCGTTAATACTTCGAATTGAGCTCAAATTGAACTTTTAACTGAACGATCTCAAATAAATATCAAACTGTTTAATTCTATTTACAGTCTTAAAAGTGACATACAAAACAGATATGAGAAAAGAACAAGAAATATAAATTAATAAATTAATAATTAAAAAAAGAAAAGGAGATGAATGCATGCTCATCCACACTCCTATAACGAAATAAGCATACCTGCATCTGGACGTTTACCTCATGTTGTATATGTTGTACATCAATTTAAGAGATACAATATGTACAGCAATAGGTGCAACCCCTGATGCAGGTATGGTCATCTTATCTGACGTGCATGTGCCCATTTCGAATAGTTTGTATAATAATTATTTTATTTATTTTTTTTGCATGTAAGGGACCAGAGACAATTAATAGATACTTCTTCCATTTCACAATATGATATTTTTTTGTGTGATATTTTAAAATGTATGAGAAAGTATATTATATTACTTTATCTAAATGATATTTGAATTGTATATAAGAAAATAACTTATAAATATTTATTATTTATTAAAAAGAATACTCACTCTATCCTAATAAGATTGCAACATTTTCTTTTTTTGAATCTCCTAAATGTAATTGTAACATTTTTTTTGGAAAATTTAATAATATAAATTGTCTAAATTATTTTTATTTTATCAAATATGACATATTACTTCATCTACTACTCTAACATTATGGCTTATCACTTTATCTATTTTTACAATATTATACTCCACTACTTTAATTATTATTTTACTATTTAAAATTATAATATTAATACTATAACACACGACTTTGATTATTATTTTACTATTAAAAATTATAATATTATTAAAAATAATTTAAATAATTTATTTATAACCAAACATATTTTCTAATATTCATGAAAAGTCAAAACCGTTGTAATTTGATTGAGTAAATAAAAATAAACTAGTGCGGAAGGGAGGGAGGGTGTAATTGTCCAAACTGTCCTCATTCAGCTTCTAGATTTTTCCCTCAGTCCAATTGCGACAGCGCATACGTGATTTTACGCGCCCACCATCTAGTTTCGCTTATAATGCGCTAAACTACGCAGCCTATATCTCTACATAAAATATATCGATATCATTTGTTCCGTATCTACGATTTTCAGATACCGCAAAATTTTCTGATCACAACAACACCAGGGGTAAGTTCTTCCCAATTCATTCATTACATGGGTTTAGTCTAAGATCAATCTACAATTCTTCTAATTTAAGATGGTTTATTTATGCCTCCATAGTTGACCGATTATTTCCTAATTTCTGAAGATTATGGCGTAGCTTGTTTTGTGTAATTTTGATATCTGTTTCCACGAGAATATAATTTATTTTTTTTTATGCATCGAACACGTACTAATTTTTTTTTGTAATGGAATTTGGGTTTCATGTCCATGGGATGATGTAGTTTTGACTACTTAATTTTGTGGTTAATTGTTGTTAAAGATGAGAACTTTTTGTGGGTCTGTCTAACTTTTTTTGGGGGGGGGGGGGGGGGGGGGGGTTGTTTGTGTTGTGGTGGTGTGCGGGGGGAGCAGGAGGGGTTGGTGTTGCTGGGATTGGAGGTTGTATAAATAAAACTCCTCTAATTGTAGACTGTGATCCTAGAGATTTGTGTTTCATAATTTCATCTGCGTTCTCATCGTGACTGGAGTTCACAATATCTTCACGTGCTAAGGAGATATATGGGCTGCTAATTCTGTTTTTTCAGATTTATGCTTGCACATTGTGTCTTTAATACTAGCTGGTACCACACTGAAAGTTGAAACATATATTTACACCTTCATATTAATCTTTGTGAAGAAATGATTAATGAATACTCCCTTGATTTGAAATTATTAAGGCACTTGCCTGTGTATGAAACATTTGATTCATTAGAGACTTTGTTTGACAAAAGTAGTTGTTTTCCATAAATTCCTACTTTCTCACAGCAACTATGGAGGAGCAAAATACCCATGGCATCTCAGTGACATGGAGGGGGAAAAAGTTCGTTGTGGATATGACCGCAAGGGCCACTCTTAAAGAGTTGGGGGACAACCTGCAGAAACTGACTGATGTCAAAGCAGACACTTTGCGGCTTATTGTTCGGTCTAATAAAAGCTCAAAATTGTTATCTCCTTTCTCCAATGAGCACTCATTTCTTAGCCTGCAAGAAACATCCATTTTTGAGGTGCCAAGATTTTATAGCAATATGGTTATTTATTATAGCAATGTTGCAGCATTTAACTCTAAATTTAGTGGAATTACTGATCTATGATTGAGAAAGGTTCTCAGAGTTATATTAATTGACTAACCCCAACTTCTCTCTTTCAGGGGAAGTCTATTATGATGATGGGTGTGCCCAAAGATGAGGTGGACCAAGTTCTACGAAATGCGAAAACAGATATGAGGATTGCTGGATTTGATGAAGAGGAAAAGAGACTGAGGCAGCGAATGTTAGGTGGGCCCAGTACTCCCCTCAGACTTCCACAAGGAAATTACATCTTTTGTGAATTTCGAACACTTCATCTTCCAGGAATCGAGGTATCGTTGACTTTGCAATTGAACATTTTCTATCCCCTGTTTGAAAGTTTTTAATTCCATAATCTACTTTTACGCCAAAATGACCAACTTGGATTGACCTAGTTTTGACTTGCCCGCAGCTGACTCCTCCTGCTTCAGAGGCATTGAAACTAATGCATATGCTTGCAGCAGATCCAGGAATTGTTGCTGTCATGAATAAGGTGCTATTACATGTCCTTCATTAATTGTCATAAATATTGCATTACTCTGTTCTCTATCTCAATTCTGTTGAAGTTAATTTCAATTTGGTTATTTATAGCATCGTTGGCAGGTTGGAATAATGACGGAAATGGCCCCCGAAGGTTATGTTGGTGTTAGTCCCGTATGCGTTCTTGGTCTCAACAAGGTATTCATCATTCTAAGTAGAAGAAATAAATATGCAAGGGTTATATTGTACTCCCTTGTCTAAAACAACAAATTGCCTGTTTAGATTTGAAAAAATTTAAATGGTAATTTGAGTTTATTAGATGTAAAAAAAATTAAGGATGTTATAGTAGTAACTTTCTGGTTTGGTGCTACAGAACCAAGGAGAAGAGATATCTCTGCGCCTTCGAACTGATGATTTCAAGGGTTTCAGGAAATATCAGAGCATCAAAACGACTCTCCTGCATGAACTTGTAAGCATCATTCAATTGAGCAAAACCCTGTTTGTGTGTGTATGCATACACACACACATTATTAGTCTTGTGCTATTTACCAAATATAGTGTGTATTTGATCAACAAGTGATCATTTTAAGGGACTTGGTTGGAATTTATTTTGTTTCAGGCTCACATGGTACACTCGGACCACGATGCAAACTTTTATGCTCTAGATAAACAGCTTAATCAAGAAGCTGCTTCTCTAGATTGGACTAGATCAAGAAGCCAGACTTTGAGTGGGGTTGGGTTTTCCCAGCATCATGAAGATGAATTTTACACTAGTAATAGTAGCAGTGTGTCGCAAAAGCTTGGGGGAAATAGTACAGATCAACTGGCCAATGCCCGTGCATCATCGGTGGCTGCTGCCTATCGCCGTTTAGACATTAGTAACGTATCAAGAACATCTGAAGTACGTGAAGAACCTGACCCTGATGATTCCGGGCTTGATATCCATCACGGGCCTGATGTTGGACCCAACAATGAGCCTGATCCCGATGACTGCAATGGGAACAAGATTGAAACTGATCATGATGATAGCAAAAAGGGGGTAGTCATGGAATCTGAACCATACGATGAATCTAAGGAAATGAGAAAAAAATCAGAACCGGATCCTGATGATTCAGAAATGACAGAGTCGGTCCCTCCTTTGACGACAGGGGAGGAGTTGGCCAAAACATCGGCAGGTGGAGAACCTGATCCTGACGATAGTATGGGGTCGCACCAGGGAATTTCAACAACACAGAGTGATGAGCCTGATCCTGATGATCAAGAATTGATGAGAATTCAAGATCCGGTTACTGTTATCTGTAGTCGTTTGCAAAAGGCCATTGAGATGCTGAAATCTGAAGTTAATCCTTCAGAGGCAGTTATGATCCTGCAAACTCTATTTAAAATAATCAGGTGCAAATCAAATATAACATTTCCTATTTGAGATATCAATCTTTTACCATGCATTGTATAATCTGAAAATTCTCCAATTGGTGACAGGAATGTGATTGAAAATCCAGACGAAATGAAATTCCGGAAACTTCGCAAGGTATTGTCTTATTTAAATTTAAAAAATATTGCTGTCCTGGAATTTCGCATTATACATCACAATTCTGATTGGATTTGTTTTCTTCATTGTTAACGGATGGCTATCTTGCAGGCTAACCCCACAATCCAAAGGAATGTTGCGAGTCACAAAGGTATACTTCTTGTTCAATTTTACTCTCTAGATTCATATTTCCTATCCTAATACTAGATATTAACAATCAGACAAATAAATAGCTACACTGT
The DNA here is from genome assembly GCA_032359685.1 of Pittosporum tobira. Lineage (NCBI taxonomy): Eukaryota > Viridiplantae > Streptophyta > Magnoliopsida > Apiales > Pittosporaceae > Pittosporum > Pittosporum tobira. The sequence continues at coordinate 13,797 of JAUMHB010031994.1, read as the reverse complement.
GGTTTGCAATATATTTTGGCATCGTCTTTAAAATCATGTTAGTTCCTTTTGTGTACTCTTTGGAGTACATAGCGACCACCAAAACTTTATAGGGGTTCATTACATAAATTGAGGTTTGGGTTGTCTAGTGTAAATTTAGTCTTGGGTTGCACAATCTTTAGATGAGGCTAATATTACATACTTTACACTTACCTTGTGCCTAGAAAGATGTGCTGTGAGTGTTGATGGTCATTTGATAGGGAGGGAAACTCTAGGGTTATGTTTGGAACATGGAAAATGAAAAAGAAAATAAATTTAATAAACTGGTTTTTAGGCTTCTTGAAGTATAAATTATTAAATCAATGGACATGAATAGTTATTCTTATCTTGTGTTTATTTTTCTCTTGTTTCCCCTTAACTTCTGCGTTTTCAAGTGCCAAAACCCAAACGTAGGCGAGGGTTATGTACTAGTGGAAGCTTGTCACAGATATACTCGCCCCTTTTTCTATTCCATTCCACTCTGAGCATTAGAATATTAAACCTTTTGAGCTTGAGAATCCATTAAGTGAGAGTCCTTTTTTTCCTTTTTGAAAATATAAATTAGTTAGTGGAAGCTTGTCACAGATATACTTGCCCTTTTTTCTATTCCTTTCCACTCTGAGCATCAGAATATAAAACTTTTTGAGCTTGAGAATTCATTAAGCAGGAGTCCTTGTTTCCTTTTTGAAATTATAAATGAGTTGCTTTTAGTGCTCTGTTTTTCTGGTTACAGCTGCAATGGAAATTCTACTTCTGATTGGTTTCATGGAAGATGTGGTGTTAGACAATATTGGGAAGGCAGAAACTTACTTGGTCTTAAAGAGGAACGATCTGGGCTTGTTATGGCTCGCCAAATCCTCCCTCGAGACTTTCATAGCTTAAAGCTGGAAACTTGACTTGAGAAGAAGAGCAAAAAAGGGTTTGTGTAGAAGACATGGTGTGTGTAGAAGACATGGTGTGTATAGAAGAAGAGTTGTGCAATGTATTGTTCAATAATTGCGGTAAAAAAAGGAAGATATTGTAGCCAAGTCATCTCATAAACAGAAATATGTTGTCAATAAAAGTGTTCTATGTCATCAAGATCTTGGTGGATCTTAGCGAGTGATGCATTTGTAGTTTTGTACCTAGTGTTTTTTGAAGATATTTTCAAATTTTGAATGTTCATAAAATAAATTCACATTAAATTCAAAATTTACAATTTTGTGAAATTTTCAAAATTCAAAAATATCTTTATTTATTGATTCGATGGAGTCATTTTCTTCCATGGAATATTTCGCATGCAGTACATGGAACTTTAAAACCTTAAAGCCAAGAATTATGAAGTGGAACAAATAAAGAAGTAATTGGTATGAACTTTCCATAACTCATTGGTCCCATAAAATAATTATTGAGCTAAATGACAGTTAATTGAAAATCCCTTTCTCAAGCTACTATAAGATCCTTGCATATAGTTTAACTAAACAACACACGGAGTCTACAAACCAAGAAAAACTCCAAGCATATTCTTCCCATTCGACATTCGATTCGAACATTAGCTGTAGCCTTTCGTCATATAAAAGTTGGTGTACTTGGATTCTGACCTTCTGACCAGCAATACTCTGGAGCAAGTAATGAAAAACAATAGATGATCAAGAATCACCCATAGAAACATCTGGATTTGGTGGATTCACCCCGGAAGGAACACTTGAAGTGTTCTGAGTCTGGAAAGCTCCAAAAGCAAACTCTAGTGGAGGAGTGTCATTTGGACGGGCAAATACGGAGGGCCCACAAATATTGTTGAAAACAGGGACAGGAGCTGCATCGTTATTAAGAGTTGGAAAGCCAAAGCTTAAGGCTGGTGGGGCCGAAGAGGGGAAGCTTGGCAAAGTGGGGTTGTTATTCTCGATATTCCCAAAGATCTTCTGCTCATACTCCTGTAATTGCCGGTACAAAGCTGCAAGTTAAAGAGGAAAAAGTTGATTGTCAGATACTCAGATATAAAATGAACTGCATGACTGTAAACTAAACCAAAAAAAAGAAAAGAAAGAGTACAGTTGCAATTTTGGACTTTATATCTTGGATTTTAGACATGATCCTAGGGATAGTATGTATATCAATGATGAAGATTTAGGAGTGATAATCTAAGGGACTTAAATTATGCATTTAATTTTCAGTTCTCGTTTCACATGTACTCACCCTCATTGTATAAGGCCTTTTCATTTATCAATGTAAGACATCTTTTGATCAATAAAAAATATATGTGGGTTTTGCCTCTTTTCTGGTGGATCCAAGACTTCTATCCCTTGTGGATTCTGGGGCACCTAGTGTATTTTAGGGTTAATTCAACCTAGTCGATTCGAGGTATGTCGAAGCTAGAACGATATCTAGCCTACTACTCCCATCCTACATCACCCAAAATTAAAGATTCATCGAGTCAATTTGGGAAATCTTAAATTCTAAATTGCTAAAAATAAATTTAAGTGTTGGAAGCAACAAATATGGTAATGAGTCATACCTTTTAGTTAGTTTACGATAATTATAGTTGTTTGTACTCAAATTTAATAAATCCATATCGATTTTGAATTTTAGGATTTCGTAAATTGATTCGATATATCTCTAATTTTGGAACAGAGTAATAGTTTCTTAGACTTTGAGATCAAAGTGGTTTGAAACAGTGTTACCCAATTCGTTCACCCCCCATGCGAACCACGATCTGGATCGCTCGTACCAGATCGTGGTTCGTTCGCGATCTAGGTCGGAGCTCTGATCGACTCATACTTACAGAAGCGAAGAAAGATTGGAACTTGATAACAAAAAGGAGATGAAGCCATGAAGGTACCCGTTCGATGAGAGGAGGAAGCGTTGACTTGCGCGTTGTCTTTTATCGGCACAGAATGATTGAAGAGGAGAAGCCATCGAAGTTGAAGAGTTCTGTCCTAAGCTTCGCTTGGAGCAGCAACGCACAGAAGAGATTTTTTTTGTGTTTTGTTTTTTGTTTTTAACTCCACTTTTAATATTTTATTGGTTATGTACTTATGGAACATGTTATGTACTTGTGTGTGGGTGGCCAGCCCATTAAATTGCAGCAGCCCAAATAGGAGTGAGTGACTCACAGATTTGTAGTGTATTTTACCTCATTTTTTAATTTTATTTTTATTTTTTTTAATTTCAATTTTAGAATTATAAGTATTATTGCAAAGTTAAATTTTTTGTATTGTCTTTAATTTTTATATATTGTTTGAGTATACATGTATCTATATAATGCATGCGTATTGGCACCAAACTAAATAAACGAATCGCAGCGAATTGCAATCCCAAATACCTAACTGGCTAAGTATACCCCCTCCGAATTCTGTATTCAGAAAGTAGCGAACCCCGTACCTCGTACTCCGTACCCAGCTTGCCGCGAATTGGGTAACACCGGTTTGAAGAACTAATCCATTATCCACCTAGAGAGAATTCTATAATACAATGATGCCTTTCATTAACTTCTTTAACCCTTAAGAATGTGCATGCTTATCACTCGCAGTAGCAGTTATATATTCCTCTCCCATTAGAATTGCAAATGAAGTCAAAGACACACTATCTTTAATATTCTAGTTGGGAAATTGGAACTCATTTAATTAGCACCTAAAAAATAAAAATTACTCATTTCTACCAAAAAACTTCACATCCTCGCACACCTAAGGGCAATGTAATTCTATAAATTGCATACATAGAAAATTTTCCTCTAACTCTACTATGTCAATATTTTCCTCCCTTAATCATATGTGTGCACACCCTTAATCATTTGTGTGCTCACCCAAGAATTTTGCTCTAGTTTTGAGATAACTATGTTGGGTGCTTTCACTGCTCAAATAAATCCAATCTTGTCATAAATTTTGTGGCTGATAGGTCACCCAACAACAGTTGCCCTTTTTAGTGCAATAATGTAATACTCCCTCCGTTCAAATTAGGGTACCTTAAAGAATGACCCTTTTTTATAGACAATTTTATGCTTACGGTTATAACCCACCCAAAAGAAAAGAAACATTTGAGTTGAACCTCTTAGATATCATTGCGGATGTTGTCAAAATCAAGGTGAGGGAAGCGGAGAACAGGAGGAAGAGGAGGGTGATGAGGTGGAATAGAGGGTAAATTTGCACTATCATGGTCTTTTATTGTTCTACAGAAATCTCTCTCTTATTGCAGAATGGACCAAAAAGGACTATCTCGAATTATAGAACAGATGGAGTACCTTTTTTCTTTTTCTTTTTCTTTTTTGGCAGGGGGGCGCTGGCTGGGGTGGTTGGGTTAATAACGAGCCTTAATTAATTACAATACATAAAAATAGAGGGGGAGAGTATTGATCAAGAAACTGATTTCCTAACCAATACAAGAGAGTAATATCTAAAAAACCATATTTTGACTGACCTTGAGTTATGTCAACAGAAGGTCTCCGCTCTTTCACCCACCAGTAGCTCTGACCAAGCCTCCATGCTTTGCTCTTCATCAAGTAAGCTACCACAATAGCTGGAGACCTGTCAAAAAAACACAATCCCTAATCCCACAAGACTAAATTATCCTAAACAAATCTCCTAAACAAGATATTATATCATCAATCTAGTTCACGCACCCTAAAGTAAGAAGTATTTATTTCCTTCAGTTAGACCATAAGTCCATAACTCCTTAGCTATTGCTGGTTGACTATCATCCCTATGAACAACAGCAAGGTAAACCTCCAAGGGCCCTTTTACCTAATCTAATATTACCCATTAGGGATATATGTGCAGCTACATGTGTGAATTCACTTGAGTTCTGTTTCTTTCAAGGATAAAATTGTCCACAAATGTTCCCCACATTCTTGGATGCTTGGAAGTATAATGAAAGCAGCATATCAACCTTAGATTTCCTGAAATTGTTAAAGTCGTTTTCCCTTGAAATTATTTTCATTGAAGCAAATGGATCCTTTGTCCCATATCCAGAAGTATACGTTAAATTTAATTCAGTTTGAAGTCAAGATTTACCTATTTTTGCCTGACATGCAGTGTACAAGAACACGAGCCCTGTCCTTTTCGCATTGCTCTACACCACAAATGCATTAGTTACTATTAAAAAGAATAAATAGAAGACAAATAAACATACTGTACTTCTCTTTTTCATTCAGAAAATGCCACTTGAATGTAAATGTGCCATACATGAATTAAATAATTAACAAGTAATTATGACTGATATATATATATATATATATATATAGTTCTTTTCTTTCTAAGAGGTGGAATAGAATAACCCGGTTGAAGCGTAATGATCATACGTTTGAATTATCCAGAGAATGCCTTATATAGATATCCAATCTATCAACCAAAAATTTGGCCAATAAAGACTCGATTAATCTGTAAATTACTTTTTTTCTTAAAATTCTCATCAAAAAAATATATTAGTTAGTCCCGGTAAAGCTCCCAGGCGGCGTATTTTTTTGAAACGAGGTCCTCGGTAACATGACATAAAGACTCCTTATTCTTATTTTAATTATATATATATATATATATATATATTTATATTTATTTATTTATTTATTTATGAAAATTAACAATCAAGAAATATGATCAGATAATTTAAATTTAATATTAGTATTAATATCCAATAAACATAATACTGCCATGAAATAATCCCTTTTTCCCGTTTTGGCAAAAAAGGGAATGTATGTTTGCGTTTTAGTTATGCAAAGTAAGAAGTCCCTACTTATTCATTTGATCTGAAGTTCGTTTGGAAAGAGTAGAGTGCATGCCCTATGCAAAATAAGAAGTCTCTACTTATTCATTTGATCTGAAGTTCGTTTGGAAAGAGTAGAGTGCATGCCCTACTATGTTCATTTTATTTCATTGGCCATTCTTGCAGTTGGTCAAACCTCAGTCATAATGAACCTAACTTTCAGTCTCTAGTAATCTACTATATCACTTGTCAACATCAATCCAGAGGCATATAATAAATAAATAAATAAATTTATTCTCCAGAAGATTGAAAAAAAAAATTACGCCTACTGTAGGGCACATTTTCCAGTCAAGAACCCTAAGCAGAGATACGTACCTAGAAATATTATTGCATCATCAAAAGGTATGTTTGGGTCATCTTGGAGGCAATGATAAGTAAAAGAGTTTTTGTAGAGATTCTGACAAGCAGGTACTGTCTGCAAGAGAACAACCAAACACATCACAGCTTTTCAGCATTAGATGTTACATACAGGAGACTGTTACATGTCAAATACAAATTAAAAGCTCCTTTGAGTTCTGATTAATCATATAAGACTAATTTTAACAAAATTAAGTATAATAAACAACAGACATAAATTCCAAGTGTAGCTTCTGGCATTAACAACTCTTAATTATTCCTTTCAAGTTTCACTGTTGTACGTACTCTTTTGGAATTTTGAAATCACCACTGTTATGCACGCGTCTTGAGTTACGCTTATGCACCAACATTTACATCTTATTTGAAAATCAACCAAATCAACGTAAAACAAAATATTATCTCCATTTAAAATTCTTGGAGCAGAAAAGGAAAAAAGACAACTTACGACTCCCACCGTTCCAAAATTAGAAATACCTTAGAAAAACAATGGTTTTTAAAAATTGATGTTCTATCACAATTTTTACAAAAAAAGGAACGTTTTTTTTAAAGATAATTTCTTTTGGAAATGGTGTAAAAATTCATCTATATTCACAATGAAGTGACAAATTACAAATATCATGGCGTTTTATGGTACTAAAACAAAAACCTATCTCTAATTTTGAAACATACCAAAAAGGAATAACTATCTCTAATTTTGAAATGGCGTTAGTGTATTCTTCAATATTTATAACAAGCTAAAAACATTATCCATATCAAACGAACAACGATTAATCTTAACAACACCGTTCAATTATGCAATATCCAAAAAACAAATCCATTAACTTTATTCTCATATTTTCTGTAATTAATTGTATAACAAAGAGGCAATCAAAAGACACTCTTCAAGAGTTGAAACCAATCAAAAGTTCAAAACAATCTCCACTTCAACACACTAGTGTTTATACAAACAAACTTCCCACATCTGCAGCATCCACATGTCGAACTTTTTTCTGGTTCTACCTTATACCCTCTTTGTTATTCACATCAAAGGATTCCATTATAAACTTAAAATCTTTAAGCCACCACTACAAGGGTCCCATGAATATGATTAGTATAATGTGATGGCTTTCCGAAAATAGATATACAACAAATGCACTCCTACACATTACCGAGCTTCCTTTGGCCAAATACTTCATAACCCCAAACTTCGCTCAATGATAATCAACTAAACCAACAGTCAATAATAACCAACTAGAGCTCATTTAACTTCTGCATAACCAATCACTACCTCCAGCAAGATTAATAACCAATTGCAGTTACTGTATAAAATATGGATCACGGAAATATAGATACACAATTTCAATCCAAACACCTGACAAAAATAACAACTGAATTTCTCATCCACTTACAGTCGCTGTCTATGGAATACAAATCAATAAAAGACGTGCAAAATTAAATCACATTTAGATACGATCAGATTAAGAAAGCCTTTGCTCACATTTAGAATGCGAGAAATCCCCTGAGTCTTGAGAAGCTCGGAACGCGAGGCGTTGTCGTAGCTGCCGAGATACAAGAACTCCGGTAAGATCTCGGACGGAAAGGCGCTGACGTGAAGAGAGATTTTCTCGGATCCTTCGGGCATTCGGTGGCCGCATATCCCGCAAACTTCTCCTTCCTCGTACTTGTGGTAGTGCCCACAAACCCCACAAGGGTTTTCTCGCTCTCTCTTCCTCATGATCCTTGATCGATCAGACCCAGATAATGATTACGCCTCAGTTTATCAAAATAATGGAAATCCAGATCAAGATTTAGTCGATAAAGTATTGGTGTGCATCAATTGAACCGAGTGTGCGTGATGATTGAAAGTTGTGGTTGATTGCTCGATTGGTAGTATTTGTCTTTATGCCTTTATATACGTATGCGGTATAAGAACTACCGAGTATGCACTAGAAAAATACTCTTTTATGCCTAAAATAATTTTTCAAGTTCCAAAAAAAATATTTTTAAAAAAATTAACAATACGTTTGTCAATAAAATTATATAATTTATATTTATAGAATATTTATTTATGTGGTGTTATTCAAATTTTGAGTAGCCTAAATTTTTGTCTCATCAAATAAAGATTTTTTTTTAATTTATAAATTTATATTGTACGAAAGTTACAAAATGTTTTCTTTTTTAGAATAGGATTTTCCATTTTTTATTTTAAGAAGAAATATTATAACATATTCTTAGACAATGATGGAGCTTGAATTTTTGATTAGAGACTAAAAATTTTGTATTAAGAAGTTATTAGATAAATTAATTAATGTAATTAATTTCAAATAAGCTAATAAAATTATATAGGTAAGTATTTTTTTTGGGAAAAAAAAGTTGAATAATTATTGATAAACAAGTTATAATATTGGAGATTTTGATACTATCTAATTTTAATTTGTCTCATATTGAGAATTAAGCCAAATTATAATAGATGATTAAAAATTTACATGAGCTATATTAGAATATTCCTAAATTTAGAGAGAAAATATTAGAGATTTGGAGACTATCTAATTTTTATTGAACTCATTTAGAAAACTTAAGCTAATTTATAAGAGATTAATAAAAATTTATGTATACCATATGATAACAATTCTAAAATTTAAGGGTTGTCACTCTTCCTCCTTGTCTCCTCCCCCATCCATCCCTGATCTTAGGGTTCATAATCTTGGCTTGTTTCCCAAGATTATGAGCCACAAAAACATCTTAAACTCAGGTTCTTTTACTACTCTACACCACTTCAAGATGTTTAGTATCAAATAAAATTGATTTTAACTAGGATGACTCAAAATTCGACAAGTTACTTTATTCAATAAGTTGTTTAGAGTCTGTGTAGATATCTAAACACTCCTGTTGATAATGAATTGTCCACGAAATCATTCATAAGAAAGTCAGTACTCCTAGCTGAATTCCCGAGCTTCCAAAGCAAGACATCCTTATGCATTTCAAACTACGATCCATTATACTGCAAAAGATAATTGCTCCCTTTCATTGCTTTCCAAGCCAACTACCATCTACATAGCTTTTTTTTTTTTTTTTTTTTTTTTTTTTTTTTTTTTTTTTTTTTTTTTTTTTTTTATCTAAGTTTGAGAAGACTGATAGGCCTATGTTAGCATACCCTTGTTGTGATTTGATAATGTCCATTTACTTGTAATATTATTCCTTGTAATATTATTTTTTTAGACAGCAAAGCCCCTGGCATAGCAAGCACCAAGGAATCCAAAAGATAGCAGACAACAAGGTCTCTCTTAAGATAGCAAGAAGATATATTTACATATTTTGTTACCCATTTATCAGTGTTGTAAGTTTTAAATTTATATGTTTTGTTACCCATTTCATAAATTTGTTTTCTAAACCCTCTATTGTCAAAACTGAATGAATTTTATGTTTTTAGAATCCTTAAAGAGTTTATTTATAAGTTTTGTGTTTTGAATTTTTTATGTTTATGCCTTTAATCTTGTCATAAATTTAAATTTCTATAACTATTGTATTCATATTGTTATATTTCGTATTTTGCTATATGTGTACCTTTGGAAGTCAATGTTTTGAATTTGTATTTTACTCTTATATTGAATTTGTTGAAAAGAGGTTTTATCTATTGTTTTGAGATATTAGATTTGAGACTTTGATTTATTATTTGAGCTATCAAATTGATTATCGAACCATTGAGTTACTGATTTATATTGATTTATTGAACTTTGGATTATTGAATTATAGAATGTTAATACCTTCGGGTACAACTGAGCTAAGGTACCATTGCCAATAATGGTGCTTTGATATTATTGGGCTAGTCTAGGACGAGTGGGTGGAACTAGTTGTCATGACCCATCAAATTCGAACAATATGTTAGGATTATATTGGACAAGCCACTACCTTCTGCATTTTGGACCCTTCCATTTGGATAAAAGATGTAAATGGGATTTTGGACTCTATTAGTATGCTATATGGCCTCATGAATGCTAGTGGTAGATTTTTAGATGACTCGGGTTACTATTTATTTGATAGTAGAATATACTTTTTGTTTTGTAACATTTATTCTATATTGATGGATTATTGAAATTACATTTTTGAAAATAGTTTGTTCCATTTGTTTAAATACTTGTTGACACACATTTGTAGTATAACATAATCTTTCTTTGACTTTGATTTTGATGACAATTTATCTAGGGTTTGGAACCCTACTCCCCAACAACTACAAGGGTACTTGTCTGATGACATAAAAGCCCTTCATTATTATTAGTAAAATGGGATCCTACATAGTGATTATAACCCAAAAACCGAGTGATATGAGCTCCATATTAAACATGATTCATCTTTCATTTCTTGTTGATTCATTTGGTTTTTATCATAAGCATGATTTGTTATATGTTGATGCCTGCTTGACCGTTTGCTAACCTAGTTTATACGTTCTCCAGTTCAGCAATCTCCCGCGAATCCTGCAACTCGGGCAACACGGGGTGTTTTGACCCCGTTTCCTTCTCCGAAACTTAAGTCAGTGATGAGATATCAACAGTAGTTCTAGAGAGATAAATAATATTGTAAGAGATTTTGAGAGTCCACCTCATTACTGTAGTAATGAGAGAGTATTTATAGGCGTTTGGCTCGGGCACGAAGGCCGAAGGTATAGTAGCTACGAGTCCCACTTGAGGGGACGTGCCTTGTTGGGCTCATTGGGCTGACTGCACGCTTGTTTGGCCAACTAGGTGCTTGTTGGGCCCAATTTTCGTGTATTGGGCCGCAAAGTTCCTGTGTGGTTGGGTCCAAGCCTAGAAGAGAGGCAGAGGGCTCAACCAGGCTCGTGTTCACAATGCCCAGACGGCCGCCTGAGAGCGTGTGATTTGTATAGATGAATTGGGTGGTCGGACCCATGGACATGACTGGTCGCCCAACTGGATTCTCTTGAAGAAAATGTGATGGTGTTGATGATGTCATCATTTCTGAATGACTAGTCTTGTCATTTAGTCAATATGTACTGTTGCTCTGAGGTCGTGACTATGGTTGGAATAGTTGACCCTAACTCTAATCTGGGCCGATCTCTATTATTATATCTTCAAAATTATGTTAGCCTTTTGGATTTGAGCATATTTTTTTTCTTGCTTTTTGTAGAAACCTTACTAGGCCTTCAACTCATACTTGTTCTCTTTTTCTTTTCACTATAGGTAAACAAAGTTAGGAGATCGGGCTTGGGGAGTGTGAGAGATCACCCTACTTAGCATATTTATTTTGTGTCTTTAATATTGTTTCGTTATGTTAAATTTTTTTATTTAATAACGAGGACTAAATTTGAGAACTTTGGGCTTTTTTGTGAGTTCCACATTATAATGGAGGTTCTTAGTGCTCTGGATTGATAATATACTTTAGTTTAGATTTAAGAATTAATTTATTTTATAATAGTTATTAGTTATAAAAAATTCAGGTAGTTATAATTGGTATCAGAGCTTTAGGTTTGAGATTCCGTAGACTTGTCTTTCTAAGACACCTAACTTATGAGTTTTTGGTAGACTAAGGTCATTGTGTTTATGGTTAGTGGTTATAGTTGGTATTATGTGAAATATTGTTTGTAAGACTATCTTATACGCTATATTCTTAATTTTTTTTTTTTTTATGTTAGGATGGCACCTCTAGATTGAATTGACAGGCTAAACATGGTGCTAAAGAAGAAACTGAGATAGAGGTGGAATCAGTTATAAGTAACAGTTTTTGGTACCAAAAATGAGACATGTTGAGGACCTCCGGTTCATGCCAGTCCTGGATCGGTCATTAATTGGTCTTATTTTTATTGCCGCAGTGCTCCCACACACAACCATGAGCCACCAACAATTCCACAAACAAACTAAACCAAATTATTGATTATCACCCAAAAAATAAAAAATAAAAAAATTCAGCAAATCACAAAGATAAAAGGAGACCCAATTGCTAATTATCCAATACTCAAATTCATGTACATGATAATATGATATAGATGATATTGTAAATTTAAAAACAAAAATTAGATTGAAATACACATTTGAAATCCTGTTGCAACATCATCAGAACTTGGAACCATTCCTTTGGAATACCTGTTTAGTGACTAATGATTTGATGAATTGTGGTCCGATAGAGTTGATGGAATTGCAAAGTTTAAAACTTTGAAGGAGTTGAAGCTTGAAGGAGTAACAGATCGTCAAATTCGATCATCTGAATATCTGATTGATCTTTGATGACTCATTTTTGTTTTGTTTTGTTGCTAATAGGCTCAGACACTTAGACCATCAAATGGGCGGATGGACTGTGAGAGACTGATATATTAGATAAAGAGATGACAGATGATTCGATGAAGATGAACTATGATGAAGATGAAGATGAATTGACATATTAGATAAAGAGATGATGGTGACAGTGTGATCGGTGCTTATTTTATCTGTATTATTCTCTTGATTTACTATTAAAATGCATGGATTGGGCTTATATATCTTTGTTTGGACTAACAAATCATCAATCCAAGGGATTAGATTGTTTCTATTGTTATTGGGCTTGTAATGCAGAGAATTGGACTTGAAAAGACCTATTTCGGAGAAAAATCAAGTTTGACTTAATCCCGGACGAACAAGGATTGCCAAAATTGAAGCAGGAAGCAAAAACCAAATTCCAGGGGACCCTACGGCCAGGCTTAAGGCCGTAAGCTTGACCGTAAGGTGGCTTTACGGCCGTATGGTTGAGTGTAAGCTGGCCCGTGAGGTTTTACGCGATTTTTGTTGACTTTTCTAAATAGTTTTGACCTACGCGATTTCGGGCTTTTCCAAGGTTTTTGACATAGACCAAAAGAAGACAAACCTAATTTGAGTCAACTTGTGATTAGTCCTATGATGAGAAGCTATATAAACCCCCTCTTAGCTCAGATTTCTAAAATCGAAAGATCGGAGAATACAAAGACAGGAAGATTGAGAGCTCAAGGAGGTGGAGACCGGAAGTGTGTCCACGACATATTCCCGCTGACTTCTCAATGGGTTTTTCTATCTTCTCAATTATTTTTTGTAATTTGATTATGTTCTAAATACTTTTGTACTAAGTGGTTGGTGAATAGTGCAAGTGCACACCAGTCCAGTTATAATATAAAAATATCGATCCCACGATGACTAATTTTATCAATTATGTACCAATTAATTTTTTTTCTTATCTAACAATTAATAAAGGTTTAATTTTTAAACTAAAATTAACTAATTAAATAATTAATTACTAAGCAAAACTAAATTAGGATTTAATCAAATAGAGAAAATAGTACTAAGATTTCAATTTCACTTACCCATTTATGATTAAAGCCAATTAATTTACCATGTAAGTTATAGATTTTATCTGTTGTGACAGTAGAATTTTTCAATTTTAGATAGCTACTCTATCTCTAGTTATAGCATCCTTAATTCAACTTATCAGTCCCACAGTTTCCATGTGAAATTTAAATAATTTGAAAAGCATTAAATTCTTTGGAAATTCCCGGGTTCATTAACCTAAGTATAATTACTATCGAAACCGCACAAGTCACCTTAAACTATCTCTAGCAAAGTTTAACCTATGGTTATGTTTCAATTTGCACTCACTAATCTTATCCTCTCAGTACTTCAATTATGTAAGAACCCAATATTTTAACTTTATAAATATGATGTTTTGAGGTACTAAATAAAATTATTGGTGTTCGACAAA
>JAUMHB010031983.1:0-17808 GCA_032359685.1 Pittosporum tobira | reverse complement strand
TATATATATATATAAAACTGTTTTTGGTCCAACAGACAGGGAGATGAATACTCAAATCCTTGACCTTGCAAGGTAAAGGAAGAGAAACCTTACCAGTGGACAATCACATTTGGTCTAAATATTTTTATATTTCAAGAAGGAGGGAATATTAACTTTCTAAATATACCCGACTAAGTTATTTTACAATATATTTTACATTATGTACAACAAAAATATATTTATGATATGTAAGCATGTAATTGAAGACGAGGAACAAAAAAAATAGAAAAGAAAATAGCAAATAAATGGAAGACATAGCATAAGCTATGTAATAGTTAACGATAAGCGGGCTGGGCCATACATTTTTGCGCTGTAGTGGATTAGTTAAAATGCCAGGGGCAAAAAGGGCCTAATTTGTAAGGGCTCTAAATTAAAGGCTCAAAACCCTAAAGATTAATTTCAAAACAATGTACTGTACTAAATTTTAACTTACAACGCTATACAACCGAGTAGGGAGTCATGTATGTGATAATCCCTCCTTTTCAAAATAATTTTTGTAACGACTTTTTAAAGCAATTTGTAAAAGTAATATAAATTAATTTTATTTTACCATAAACTATTATAATTTTTATAAATTAAAAAAATATTATTAATTATTATATTTGTTGATTTTATTATTTAAAATTTAAAATTTTAAAATTTAAATAAAAAAATCAATGATAATTTAGTATAGTTTTAGATTGGAGGAGATAGTACAATAAATTAATGTGAGTTTATTATGCTCCACATTAGTTTCGGCCCAAGAAACCGCAGCGGACACTGAGTCCGATCCTTTCAAGGCCTTGTCCAATTGTCCTTCTGCCATTTCTTTCGTACGTCTGTGTCTTCAATTCTCTTCGTACGTCTCACCATATGTTGTTGGCACTATAATTCTTTTCTTCATTTACGCGCCAATTCGAAAAAAAGAATACCCTATTTGATCAAAAGTTCTCCCAATTTCGCTCTGAACTCCAAATGTTGCGGATTTTTTCATAGCCAATTATCCAAATTGAGGCTAAATTCTCAACTAAAATGGACCAATCGTCTGATAACACAATGGTCGAGGTGGATAACGAGTGGTCGGAGGAGCTCGATGAAATTCCGTTGAAGCAGCGCTGGAAGATGCTCCTCGCTGCTAAGAATCGTTCAAATTTGGGTGTCAACAAAACTCAATCACAATCAATGTGAGTTTTTATGATTTTGGTTATTGATTTATTTATTAATCTTCATTAGACTGTGTTTTATATATATATATATATATATATATACCCTTTTGTGACTATTTTCAGAGCCTCAGCTGATATTATTGTTAAAAAGGAAGCCGAGGACTGTGTTTCACAGGTAATTCTAGCCTGTGCATGTATTTTGTATTCCATTTTTTTTCTGCTGTGCAAAGTTGCTATTTTTATTTATAATTTCTCTGTGTATAGATTTTATTTTATTTTCGTTTCTTGGAACAATATTACATTCTATACTAAATTAAGGTCAATTGCAAGTCAAAGCTATAAAATTTGGTTTCATATTTAAATTTGGTATATTATGTTATTCTGTTGTTACAAAAGTAATTTTTTTTTTAAGGACAAATGTGACTAGGAGTTATAAAAGTTTCTGCTGCTGTTAATCATTAATATTATCATTGCCTTTATTTTACAAGTAGCATTCGGCCTTCACTCTTGTGGTTATCTTGTGCTCTTTTTCGAATTGTGTACCATTAAATAATGTTATGCCGTCTCTTTTATTTTTTTTCATTGAAATACACAAATTTAATAGTGTAAAGTGTAATTTATTCTGTTATGGCATGCTCATATGAGTTTTGTATCATGAATTTAATATTTCAAATATTGAGAAAAACAAAGCATGGAATGCAGGATTTGCATTCTGGTTACTTTCTTGGTGAAGGGAGGGTTGAGAGCTCTTCACTGGAAGAATGGCACTCTAATCAAGTTCTTGAAGGAGGTACTTATTAGTAAGCTTATTTAATCATAAAATTGCAGCAAGCATGCTCTGCTGCACTCCATGTCTTATAAAATGTGCCACTCCTACAAATATGCAGGTGGGCCTCGAGAATGTCATATTCAGAATATCGAACCAAAGACTTGCAAATCTTCCAACAAAGTAATAGTCTCTGAACTGAATCACAGTGATGTTACTGTGAAAAATTTAGTAACTTTACGAGGAAACTGTCTACCTGGCTCTTCCAGTGCTGAAGGTCAACCTATTAATGTGAAAACCGAGCTATCTGATGACTTCCTTGATGATCTTGATCACATTGTATTAGCAGAACGACGCAGGATGCTGCTAGCGAGGTTCCTTTAGTTTCTTTAAGTTTGTGCTCCATAGAGATGATTTAATCTTTAACTGTTTTTCTTTTAAAGATATTATTTGTACTCCTTTTTATTTGAATTGAAGTGGAAGTGCAGGAATTGTTTAGTTTTTTTTTTCTCCTCTTATTCTGTTATGCAGGAAGTCATTGGAAATGACAAAGCCAGTTGGTGAGGTAAATTTTTCTCCTTTATTGCCTCATAGAAGTAGGAAATGGTTATTAATAAGATGCAAAATGCAACTTGTGAATAAAATCGGAATATGGAAATCAAAATCCTGAACCAACAAACATTCTGGGTTATTGTTCTTAATTGTGATAATCACTATGGGTGGCTTGAAATTTGATTGTTTTCTATGCATACAA
The DNA here is from genome assembly GCA_032359685.1 of Pittosporum tobira. Classification (NCBI taxonomy): domain Eukaryota; kingdom Viridiplantae; phylum Streptophyta; class Magnoliopsida; order Apiales; family Pittosporaceae; genus Pittosporum; species Pittosporum tobira. The sequence goes on along the minus strand of JAUMHB010031983.1, from coordinate 15,104 downwards.
GCTCTTGGTTCCTTAATCCCTTTACCCCCTGAAAGTGATCCTCGAAACTTTCCTGCATATGAATTTAAGTGAAGGAATTTTCCATTAGGTGTAGTGCATATTTAATTTACTCCTGTAAAAGGAGAATACAATTATACAATATACTAAGTTTTTGATGTCAAAGATTTTGTAGCTGTTGTTGGAACAACTAGATTTAAATTCCAGTGTCCCACATTCTTCCATCGGGTGATTCTTGTTTTATTGTGAGTCAAAAAAACCTTTCGACTGTCGTTGACCTTTAAAATTGCAGTCTTTTGTAAAAAAACAGTGGTCTCAAAATGGTTTTTGCGGAATAATAAAGTAAAAATCTCTCATTCAAGTGAACGCGACTTCATGGTACTACTCCTCCCTTCAGGTAATCAATGAAAATCAGGTTCTGGTTGGCTAGATGGAGAACTTCTTGGCCACCACTTCCTATAACGACTACCTGTAATGCTTATCTCATGGGGAAAAATAAGAAATTAGGAGATGAAAATGAAGAAGGAAATTAGCTACATATAGAAGGGTCTGGTATACATATAAATATTACTTAAAAAATATATTAAACATTGAAAAATACTCACTAATCTATTACCATTTCGTAGTCAACGCTGTTAAATAACATTAAATGCACAAATATATAATTTCAAACTCAAATTTTTTGATGTGAAGAATTATTAAAACAAGCACGAAATAGAAGATAAAATATGCAATCAACTAATCAAGTCATTACGCATTACAAGTCATAAGTGGTAAAACTAAGAAACCAGTAACCAAAATAAACTGATGAAATCTCCACATAACAGAAGTCAAAGTTTGGAACATAATGCTAAAGGCGATGGACTCCAAAGGCATATACCTTTGTGGGTAGTTGTCCAAAGCGTCACAACTTAGAGGCCAAGGTGCTCGTCCATGAGGCTTTGACCAAGGTGTATCTTCACCTTGCCAATTGCTAGCTGCTTTGTCGACTAGGCAATGCCTTGGTAATCATGATGTTATTTGTGTATTTAGAACAAGTTAAGAATTAACTGTAATTCCTAATGCAACTTAAACTAAGAAACTTAATAATAAGTCAATTATAATAGTAAATTACAAAGGACATCTACTTATCAAAAAATAAAAAAATAAAAAAAATCAACAAAGACATCTCCTCTTGTAGGCCGAAAAGGCGTCATTTCTCTTGTATGGCCCATAATTATTGACTCCCATAATTATTCAATTGGCTTCCAAAGCTAGTTTATCTTTTTGAAGCACCCCTATGTTTATATGTTTAGGTGAACATTACAAAAATTAGAATATTGTAGGATGATCCTTTTATAGGTTGTATTCTACCTTTGGAACTTTTAATGGAAACCAGGGTGGTCCGATAGTACCTTTGGAGACTCAAATACTTTTATAATTATATTTTATATATTTATGAATTTGTCAAATTATAAGAACCTAACTTATTAAAAAAAGAAAAAAAAAGAAAAGCAAATTACAAGAACCTTTTTTTTTGATAGAAGAAATTTTTTATTAGAATCGAAAGAGATCATAGAAAGAAAGAGGATGACAGATCCTCAGTTACCTAAAAAACATAAAACCCTTAGAAAAGGGCAACCTTCCAATCTCTCTGCAAATCCGTGCATGAGAGCCCAACAAAAGTCCCATTAGCTAAAGACCATAAAGAAGCTAGGAAGATGACATTGTCCCACATAAGAACAGAGGACTTTGCATAGCCTCTAAATATTCTCGCATTCCTTTCCATCCAAATACTCCGAATAATGGCGAAACAAGCACATTGCCATAACACCTTTCCATTTTTTTTCCCGAAACCCTGGAAATTGATAGAAAGAAAATCTTTTACTTTTGTCGGACAAACCCAACATTCACCAAACACCTCAAATAAATGACACCATAGTAAATTATAAGAACCTTCATAGTAATGTATTTCTATTAATTTTCACCACATTGTTGCTTCTTGTTTTGGTAATCTATTTCATGTTAGTTGATTTTAAATATAGAAAGCCTACTTTATGAGATAAAAATAATTAGTCACCAAATGAGCAATTGATTATGGTAAACTAAATAAAGAAATCTTGAATAATGTTCTAAAACAGTTTTGAGCATCTAGTTTATTTGTTTATATTCATTTTCAATTGCAATGATTCATCCTCTAATCTGTTTGTTGGTTTTCATAGAAAAATTAGTACCGAAATAGGAATATATTACACTGATTTTATTGCATTTACGCCATATAATTATAATAAGGTTCTTTAATTGAAGGGACTAGGGAATAGATTGACTGGCTTGTTGTGGTTAAGCCATAATATTTTTAATTTCTTTGGTTGAATATATAGCATATATATCACAATTATTGGCCAAAGTTTGGCCATTTTGTCATAGGCTTAAATTGAAACAAGAGAAATTCTGTTTGGGTCACTGTCTAGACCGCCAGACGAGCCACCTAGTTGGCCAGCCAGCCGCCTATCGGTCTGCCGTGGCAGAGTTACATATCAAGGTGGGGGACCATTATCCCTCTGATTTATTTTTTAAAATTTCTTCTTCTAAATTTTTAATATGGTACCCTCAGTTTAAGATATAAGTATATATTTTTTGATAAGTCAAATTAGATAACATTTTTCTCATAAAATAAAATAAAATCTGGAACGACTAACGTCATTTCCTAAGATTTTCCTTCTTTATAGGAAAATTATTAAGGGTCCCACTATTTTACGAAGTCTGAGTCTCCCCACTGTATCTGTTATAATATGCACTGGTTCTTTCTATTCCAAATTTCTCTCTCCTCTTTACTATACATCAGCACGGCCCACTGTAAGTTTTATTACAAATTTTCATTTTTCTTTTTAAATATAGAAGATAAATAGTGAGGGGTCAAGTGGCAACCCTCTCGGTGTATATATAGTATTGATTTGACGTCAGTGATAAAACCATTTTGCAACAACTAAAAAAGATAAAAATGACAAACATCACCGATTGATGTTGTACTTTATAAATGATATTTTCATTTGTGGAATAAATGTTAATATATAAATGGTCGTGCATTTTGATATACTTCTTATAGTATTTTTGTTCGATATATTTCTTGGTAACTGTTTTTCCTTATGAATTCCGCACAAATAATTTCCTACCGCCCCTGTGGGAAGCAATAACTAGATTTAGTTTGTTCTTATAGTTTTGATTTCACGTGGTGTTTCTGACAAACCTTGAGATGTTTTGTTACTGAACACTCTCGGCTTCTTTTTTTTTTTTTATAATTTTTTTTTAAAATTATTTATTACTGATCAAAATTGCTTCTTATTCCATGCCATACAGGAGAATATTGCAGACTCATCTAGTATAGGACCACACTGTCCAGTATCTGTATGTCCGAGCCAAGTAACTGAATCAACTATATCAAGAAAAAGGATATGGTCTTCTAAATTAGCCTTTGTAAATGTCAAGGCTGAACCTCTAGATAACAAGTTTGCCAAGAATGCTTTAGATAACTCCTTCCTTGCTAACTTAGTTCCAGTGAAAAGTGAACCTGGCATAGCCGATGCATCGTTTAGAGATAACATCATTGACCATATGGTGCTTCGGGAACGGATGAAATTGCTGGCATCAGAAGCCTCCAGGAAAATTATTCCTTCTACCGTGGATTGTAGGCTCATTTCATCAGAACCTGCTCGACCATTAACAGTCAAGCTTTCAAGGAAAAGGAAGAAAACTGCGACGTAATACTTGTTATTATCGTATATATGTACAGCATATATATGTATATTTTTAGTTGTACTGAATATACTTTCTCAGGCGTGGGAAATATTCTAAGGGTTTGAGCTGTCTAATACTAAATTCAGGAACTTGGTGGAAACTGCACTTGAGGAAGATGCTCCGGGACTACTTCAGGTGATATAAGCATTTCATTATTGTACTCTCATCTAATAAAATTCCTTCTCTTACATAATAATTTTTTTTTTTGTTTTTATCAAAAAAAGGTAAATCATTGTACTCCCATCTAGAGTTCGGGTCTTCCCTATTAATAATGATGTAATTTATCTGTCAGGTGTTAGTTGACAAAGGGGTGTTGGTTGACGAAATTAAGTTGTATGGGCAAACAGAGATCAATGAGGCTCTAGACGAATCTCTCAATGAAGATAGCTTTTCAGAGCTTGAAGATGTAATGTCAAAGGTTGAAATCTCTTGTACCCTTGCCTTTGTCTTTATGAATATAAATTTTTGTGTGTGCGCGCGAGTTTGTGTGAATCATTTCTGTTCTGTGATTCTTTATCACTTTAAGATGGTGAAAGTTGGGTACACTAAAAATGCACTGGTTCATGTGACGGATCTCCCAAGTAACCATGGAATGGATTGAAAAATAAGAAATAATATAGATAGGTTATTGTGAATCGATGTTGCTGATATGATTTACTCCCTCCGTCCTAGAAAGATTGCAGCATATTTTGGCGGTTGTGTCTTAAGATGCATGGAAACTAGATCATAATATTTTATTTATATTTATATGTATTCTTTTGAATATATTCATATGTTATATTTTTAGTTATAGTTCAAATATAATTTACAAATTTAATGTTCTTATATATTTTTCATGCATCTTAAAATTCATTCTGCACAACCGCCAAAATATGTTGTAATCTTTCTGGGATGGAGGTAGTAGTTGAATCATGATGACATTAACAGAAAGGCAATAGAGGGAAATAATTGAATTTCATATGTTATTTGTTTAAAAGGGAACTTTAATTGGGTTGATTGCAGAAACATGCTCAACTGCCATATGATTCACCTCGTTATCATGGTTAATTATGTGGTATGTGTCTGTATCTGTCTCTGTGTCTGTCTGTCTTTGTGCTTGTTTATGTGTTTATATTTACCCTAGGCCTAAGTGCATGTTTGGTTGCTCACATTTGGAAGGTTTTGGGAGGTTTCTACCGATTGGTCTTGTTTGGTACAATAAGCTGCGGTGACTTTGAGCTGGGCCCACATTTGAAAGACCCCGTTTGTCCCATTGAGCCAACTTCAACAATTTGTTCTTTTTTTTTTGTAAGCAATAGGTCTCATTTCTAATTATATCCAATTGAAAAATTTTATTGTCTTTATATTTATAATTTATAGTAATATTTGTTATTATATTGTTGTTCTTCCACGGATAATTGTGTTCTCTCTTTTCTTTGATATGAATTTTAAAATGTTTAAAAAACTCTTATTACATAATATTTTATACATTAAATATATTAAAAAATATAACGTATAAATTTATGTCATTTTAAGAGTAATTTATATCATTTCAGTTGTAATCGTTACAGTTATTATCAAACAATAATTTACTTTGAGAGTTGCATAAGTTGATAGCAACCAAACAAGATTTCAATTTTTTAAACTCAGCTTCAGTTGCAAACTTAGTTTCAGCAGCGTTTGATTTTAGCTGTTTCAGTTTCTACCAAACGAGCCCTAAGTAGTGGCTCTGTCACTTGTCATCGGTGTGCCTTGGCCTGGCTTTTGATGATCAGAGTTGTTTGTCTAAATAGTGGGCATTCTGCACAAATAGGATCCAGGCGTGTAAATCATATATGTGTGGACGTGTTGTGTATCAAGAACAAAAAAATTGCAGATATGATCGTAAGATTTCTCTTTCCTGTGGAGGCGGTGTGGGTTTGATTATCCGTAAAATGATAAAAGGATTTGGTATAGTTGACTGTAACAAGGGCTAGTCAGTTATTGATAAAACGAGCTACTTATAGCTTTTCCCCCTTTATTTGGAGACTTCAACTTTTACCTGATCTCCAATAAACCCAAATCACATCCAGTAATATCAAATTTCTCATAAATCAAAATATGGCTAAAAATGAAATTATTCTCGTCAGCCATCAAATAGTTGTATACATAAATCTCTAGTTCAATTGGGCTTTATGGCACGGACCTTGTAAATTTGTTTAAATCAAAGAGGGAGCTTGCAAAATTATCTTGAATCAGGGAGGTGGCAGAACCCACTATAAGGATTCATGTAGTTATTTTTTGTTGCTGTATATGTATTTGCTTCTATTTTTGGTGCCAATATATTTGCCGAATTGCACTGTTATTCGTTTGGTCTGGCAAGATACTTTCGAGTCTGAAGTAGCGTATACATATTCAATATGATTTATGTAGTTTCTATGTTTTCTTTGAAATGTATGTACAGCTTTTCGGTCTGCGCCACTCGTTATTAAAGCTTCCTCTGAGAAGGTGTTCAAAGGGTGAAAAGATTAGTTACTGCTTGTCTTGTCTTATTTCGCTTGTCGAGCAGGTTAGACTTCTCTACTTATTTATAACTTAAAAATTATTTTCTTCACTTGTATTTTCATGATTCACTCGTTGACCTTTCTTACTTGTAGGCGCGCTATCTACAGTTTCGAAAGTGGCCCGTCGAGTGGGGCTGGTGCCGGGACCTCCAGTCATTCGTTTTTGTTTTTGAAAGACATAAGAGGTGCAATATTGACAACACAAATTAGTCTTTTCTCTCTTTATTTTATTTTTTATTTTTTTTATATACCCTCATATGGCTTGACTGCAGAGTTGTGTTGGAACGTCCTGAATATGGCTATGCAACATACTTCTTTGAATTGCTTGATTCTTTGCCCATAGATTGGCAGATCAAACGGTTGGTGACTACCATGAAGCTTGCTAGTTGTAGCAGAGCTACCCTAATTGAGAACAAACCATTGATGGTAACGACGTGACATTTTTCTTTACACTAGTAATCAATGGATATTTTGAGTTGAAAAATATTAGTTTAAATTAGCTTTTTCTGGCTTTAATTTTGAATTACACGGAGTTCCTTTTTTCTTTTCTTTAAAGAATCTTTCTGAAATTTCTTATCTAATGTTACAAACCTCCTTGATTTAGATTGGTGAAGATCTGAGCCAAGGCGAAGCGAGAGTGTTAGAAGAATATGGCTGGATTCCAAATACTGGCTTGGCAACGATGCTTAACTACTGTGACAGAATTTATCATGATAGAAAGAAAGAGAAGGACACCTCAGAGTGGAGGTCAAAAATCGGAAACTTGCTTATGGAAGGTTATAGCGGCGGAACAATTATAACTGATATTCCTAAAAAGGTTGTTGAATATGGGCTTACTCAGAGCCCGCAAATCAAGTTGGAGCCTTAGTTGAGGTTAGTCGACTCTGAAAATATTTAGAAGGTAGTCAATTATGGAAGAGTGGCATTAAGCATGCTTTTGGGCATGCAATGGACTCGTTACATAATTGTAAGTGTAAAGTTGTAATGGGTATCTTGATTAATTTAGGTGCTTAAATTCATGAAGAGTCTTCGGGATCAGTCTTATCTTTTCTGTCATAATTTCTAGTTTATTTTCGGGTTTTGAGTAAAATTCTATAAAGTTGCTTGTGACTCACAAATTTTGCTCTATTTGTTTTAACATATGAGTAGCTATTGACATTTCATCTCATGTTTTTACTTTCTTTTTTTGGGGTTTTCCTAGAAAACTTTCGGTGAAACACGTAACTGGTGTCTGCTTCACTCTTGTTAGTAACTGCCAATAGTCCTGATTTAGGCTGTTGATTTTGATTTGGAATGAGGGTGGCTTCCCGTAGGATTGCAAGCACCGTAACTTTCATGTTCACTATAATTTCTTGCAGATGCTGGAACTTTTCCCTGCTGCAGCTGTTTCCAAATATGCTGTTGTTGGTTTAAAAAAAATAAAAAATGAGGGTTGGTATACTGATGATTAAGAAATCGGACTCTTATTTTGAGATTTCCTCAAAATGGGAAAAGTGGTGGTTTTGTAAGAAAATAAAAACCCACAAAAGTTGGGCCCACAATTTTTTTTTTTTAACCACAAAAGAAGCCAGCAGAAGCTTCAGTCCGAAGTCTCAACCAACTTTTCAAGTATCCAGGTGTTACAAAATGGAGGCAATTACCTTATTGCCAGATCTAATGGATCATTACAAAGACTAAAAACCCAAAAGAAGTTTTAGATGGGTTGTGTCCCAAATTCTAATGCTGCTATGTGGAGGGATTGAGGGACACAGGCGGCCACACAAGTTGTGTAGCCACCGGATTTTTTGTCGTCTAATATGAAATAGAATGACGGAGATTTAAATTTTTTTTAACACCCTCCAAAAGTCAGAATGTCAAAGTATTATGATATCTTGTAGGTATAAGATTTTATACACGTCAAAGAAAGTCGGATCTCTTGTCGTCTAATACGAAATAGAATGATGGAGATTTAAATTTTTTTTAACACCCTCCAAAGGTCAGAATGTCAAAGTATTATGATACCCTGTAATTATAGGATTTTATACACGTCAAAGAAAGTTGTAAAATACCTCCACCCGTTTAACCTTCGGAGAGCAACAATATTTTTTCATTCAAGCTATCCGATAGTGTAAAGAACAACTATACATCTGGTGAGTACATAAGATTCTTAACGAATGTTATCTATGTATCTTCTTTCATAAAATTATGGGAGTGCAATACATAGCCCAAGGGGACCTACTAGCCAAAAAAAGGTTTAAGGTGAAATCGGGTGTCAATATTCTCAGCAAGCTTTCGTTCGCACAAACGAATATAAACCATCATAGAAACTTTGTGAGACAAAAAAGCTATGTTTTGCGTCAAAAAGGCTTTCAAATTTACCCTTATTATATATATCCCGCGTTGAGTTTGTACGCTATATAGGAAGAAACCCACAAAAGAGTCTTTATATGTCCAGCTATGTTTAAAAATTGATCGACACAAACACCTTATTGCCACATCTAATTGATCACTACGAAGACCATGAAAAGCTTGATTAGACGTGTGTCTGAAATTCATAGTGTCGGTTCTAAGAAAAATTAAAAGTTAAATAAAGATCATAATGCTGCTAACCATATTATATATCTGTATAAATATACTAATGAAATGTAATGATCAATTAGGATACCCTCCAATACAAATTGTCCCCGTTCCATACTTTTCGTGGATCGATCCCAAACCCCACATTCCCACACCTCGACAGAAATTAAGAACTATGTAGAACAGCTCTGTAGCTGCAGAGGATAAGGTTTTGTATAAAGATATCACTTGATGCTGGTGAGAGTTTGGTTATGCTCAAGTTTCCCTCAATTATCTCCACTTTTCAATCCCATCATCCAAATTACATGTGTGTTCATGTGACCAGTTTTTGCTAACAAATGCTACGTGTTACAGTATTGCATTGTTATAATCGGCTGCATCATCTCATTAGTTGCTTAATCCATTTTTGTTAGTTTAGTAGTACTGTATGTACACGTTTTGAGAGATTTGTTTAAATTTCAAATTGCTTTATTGGAGCATTGATGTAGTTGATCCAAGTGAATACTTCTGCGAGATGCATGATAATATTGCAGGAGTGGGAAGTAAGAGGGTCCCAAAATGCACTAAAATGGCAACCGCCCCATTCTTTTTTGCCAGATTGCCCTGAAAAAATAGGTGAGATTGAGCTTAAGTGTTTGACAAATCATCCTCTTTGTCCTAAATTAAGATTTACCTGCCGAGTGCCGACCTATTTTCTTGTTGGAATATTGCACAGTGTTTAGTTTATTTGCCAACCTCTCTTGTCTCTCTTTATTTATATTTAGCTCAACAGCCATACCAAACTTGTCATCTTCATCATCATCATCATCATCGTGCTCTTGTCAACCCCATTATCGTTTTCACTTTCTCTAAATCTGTATTCCTTGTTTAGAAATATTAAGGTAAAAATTTGCATTAACAATTCTGGATCAAACTTTGTACAACGCGTACAGGACTAGTGGCTGAATTATTCATCCTACTGAATAATTAAGTCTCGTATAGTTCAAATTTAATTGATGTTTATGTAAAATGAAACAATATTCCCATGCATGGCTACCACGATATTGTCATGTCATTATTTTAGGTCAACATCATTAATTTTTTAGTCTATGCGCAGTGAATAATTACTTATGCAAGTTAGCATAAATACTTTAAACAATGTATTTTTTAATGTAAATTTATCAGGAGTAAATATCTTAAAACACACATGTTTGATGGAGATCGTACCAAATTAGGGTTAGAGTTTTTACATTAGCCATAATCAGGACAAACGTGGCATTCCATATGGCAACTCGTACGATTGGCCACTCCCAAAACTTGGCAATTCGTCTCGCCCAAAGAAGGACCGAGCTCGGCTCTCGGCTTCCGAAAGCAGCTGGCATCCTTTTTTGTCCGCTCGGACCAACGCCGCCGAGGAATTTTAAACTATGGGCCTTGGGCCCAGGCTTTCCCAGTTGCGAGCCCAATCCATCCCATCGATTGGGCCTGACTCAGCCTGGTTCGGGTCCTGCGGCCCAAAGGCCATAAACAAGTTCTAAGGCAGCGTTTAATCAGCCACCTGACCCCAATAGCCCTGTTAACTCAAGTAAGACGCAACATGCCTACTTTATTGGGCTGTGAGTCAAGGCCAGTTCTACAAATACCGTTTCATTTGCACAAATGTGGGGATCCCGCTCTTATCACAAAAAAGAGCAAAATCTCTGCCAAAATACTCTCTCAAACACATGGTAAATCTCATCTTCTCCATCTTAATACGCAGATTATACCTTAATCTCACTGCTAACTTAAGCATCGGAAAGGGGAATGAGGAAACAAGCCCCTCGTGTTGCCTATATTTTAGGTGAACCTACTTTTGCTGACGTGTGCCTAGCTGGAAGTGAAGTTTGGACTTGGTCAACGGTCGGGTTGGTCCCAACAATTGGCGCTAGAAGGAGGACCATCTCCGTCCTACACGATCGATCTCCATACTAAACATTTTAGCACACATGTCTGCCCACCAGAGTAGCACAAACCCTGCACCGGGTATGCAGGGCATTGAAAGAACATATGCGATGATTCCTGGACCCCTAGACAAGTGGTTTGACGATGTCCAAAACAACTCTGGGGAAAACACCCATGAGGCAACTACGACCGGCTCCCAACATCACTCTCGGGCGCAAAGGAGACTCAAGCAGAAACAGCCGAGGGAAGTCGAGGGGCATCAAGATGCTCGAGATCTTCTCAACTCCCACGAAAGCAAGAGGCTAGCAAAATTGCTCCAAGACCAGCACAACATTACTCTTGAAATTGAGAAGTCGAAAGGCAAACACTTCATAGAGGACGATCGGTCTCTTCAGACTGGCGGCCGACGTGAGCGCCCCTGCTTTCCCACAAACCATTACTCCCGGACAGTTGAGTCTCGACACTGGTCGCCACAACACTTTCGCTCTTGGTCACCCGAGCGACCCGAGTGGAGGGAACTGGAGGAGTATAAAAGGAAGATCGATTCCTTCAAAAAAATATTGGCCGATCGGGGGCTAATGCCAAAGCAGCGGGTGTCAACCTGTCCCTTCACCCGGGAGATTGAGGAAAAGGTGAAAAGAGTTCACCTCGGACTCCCCCCTAACCTACCCATATATGACGACATCACAAACTCATTTAACCATGTAACGAACTATGATGCCAAAATGAGAGTATATAGGCACATGTCTCCCACCCTCTGCATAATGTTCATCACCACTTTAATGGGGGCAGTGGTGTAATTCATCAAACACATGCCATATAGGATTGTCGGTGGTGTAATTCATCAGCTCACCCCCATTCGACGTTTATGACATCCTACACCAGGCAAATGTGCAAATCAGGATCGAGAGCGAACTTGGTGACAACCCATACCACGTAGCCCACACCAATTCAAAACCAGCGGGGGAGCCACAACCCAAGCCGAGTCGGGAAATCTACAAGAGGAGTGAGACAAACCTCCCCGAGCGTCCAAGCGGCTCAGGAGGAACCTGGCCAAGGAATACACCCGGCTCAATATGGCCCGTTCCACCATCCTGGTGGCCATCAGGAATGAGGCCTAGTTCCGGGCACCCAATAAGATGATCTCCCTAGAAAACGAATGGGACATGTCAAGGTACTGTGAATTCCACGAGGATCATGGCCACACCACCGATAAGTTCTACTCCCTCATGGACTATCTTGAGCAAAGAGTGCAGGATGGCTAAATACCACACTTCGTGGTAGCCCCTCAAATCTCAGCCTAGATTATGGCCCCATCCCCAGGCCCCATAATCCACATGATTTATGGCAGCTCGAGTGCAGGTGGGCCATCTAACACGACACTCGAACAAGATGACTTTGCAACTTGAGCCCTTCAGCAAAACCTACAGCCTGCCGATCCCCGAGCTTGCCAACTACAGAAGAGGTTTAGCTCTCCTGGGCGGCTCGACTGGAAAATAACAATTGGTTTTGGGCTACCCGCTGAGCTCCAAGCACTGAAGAAGTTGAGCTCACCCCTAGGCGGCCCGACCAAAAAATCACAATCGGCTTGGACTCGCCCTCGTCGACTTAATCCAGGAGTACGCCGATGCCTTCACTTGAACTCCCAACGAAATGCCATGGATTGACAAAACAATAGTCCATAAGCTATGTCGATCCCCGACATACATCGGTAAGACAAAAGCGAAGGACCATGGCCCCCGAGCGATAGTAAGCTGTATATGAAGTCGAGCTCACTCCTGGGCGGCCTGACCGAAAAATAATAACCGGTCTTGGGCTACCCGCTGAACTCCGAGGACGAAAGAAGTCGAGCTCACCCCTGGGTGGCCCGACCGAAAAATAACAATCGGTCTTGGGCTACCCGCTGAGCTCCGAGCATGGAAGAAGTCGAGATCACCCCTGGGTAGCCCGACGAAAAATAACAATCGGTCTTGGGCTACCTACTGAGCTCCGAGCATCGAAGAAGTCGAGCTCACCCCTGGGCAGCCCGACCGAAAAATCAAAATCTGTCTTGGGCTATTCACTGAGCTCGAACTCGCCCTCGTCAACTTAGTCCAGGAGTACGCCGACACATTCACTTGAATTCCCAACGAAATGCCAGGAATTGACGAACACATAGTAGTCCATAAGTTGTGTCCATCCTCGACATAAATCAGTGAGACAAAAGCGAAGGAAAACGACCCCCAAACAACAGCGAGCCGTAGATGAAGTTGAGTTCACTCTTGGGTGACCCGACCAGAACATAACAATCGATCTTAGGCCACCCGCTGAGCCAAATATTACGACGCCAATGTCAAGCCCAGACGATTCGAGGTCGGAGATCTTATCCTTTGAGCCACCATTGCCTCCAGGTCGACTGAGTAGAGGAAACTACATCCGAACTGGGAAGGCCCCTACCTGGTCTCGGTAATTCTCTATCCAGGTACATACTCCCTCAAGGACATGGATGATTGTGAACAAGGCAACCCATAGCATGCCATCCACCTGAAAAGAAAAGGTCCGCCCTATCCTAATTTTTCATAACCCGGCCTTGGGGGCTTCCAAATCAGCTTTGCTTGAGGCCGGCGGTAAATGGCTCGTCGACTTCTAGTCAGCAGCCCGAACCAAGCACTTAGTCATTGCAACTTCCACCAAGGTTAACATATCTGGGGTTAATGTGGAAACGTTTGACGACAAGTACTCAGCTAAGCATGCTTCCCAGCCGAAGGCGGACCAGAAAACTCCCCTTCCTCCAAAGGGGTCCCAGTAGGCTCCTTGGCATCTTCCCTCATAGGCTGCTCCACGGCCGGGCCATCCTCGGACTCAGAATTGATGGCCTCCGGGTCCTCCAGAAGGTCCATGATTTTTTTCATGTCGACGCCCCTTATGGTACCCCGGCGGACCGCTAGCTTAAAGCCATCCAGGAACTGACCGAACAGAAGCCTGAAGGATCAGCTCCTTACACGCTTCCAAGCCCTGGAACTCCTCCGTTGCCTTCTCCCCCCTCGCGGAGGCCAACTCTAACTCATTCTTGTAATTGGCCTCCTTGCCTCTCCAAGCCTCCCGCTCGGCCTCAAGTTGCTTTTTAAGGGACTTCACAGCAGCCTCCGCCCTCGCGGCCCTCGACCCAGTGGCCTCCAGCTTCTGGGAGATCTCCTTATCCTTCTCGGCGGCCTCCTCCACCTTTTTCTCGGCCTCCGTAGCCTTCTTAGCAGCCTCCACAGCAGCTTTGTCAACATTCTCCTCGGCTCCCTTCAACTATTGCTTCAGGCCCGCGATCTTCTGAGTGGCCCCGCCCGTGGTCTTCGCTACGATGTTGGCCCCTTTGACGGAGCCCACTATCCAGCTCATTGCATGCAATAACATACCAGACAGTCATGAAAGAAAACAATGAGTAAACAACACGAAGACAAATATAATACCTACACCATCCGATAGGTTACATTGAAAGTGCACTTGGGATAAGCGACCGAACTTATTTCTGCCCGGTCCCTAATTAGTACTTTTTATATACATATTTTCTTATGTTTATTCTCTTGATTTATTATAAAAATGCATGAAATAGGCTTGTATATCTTTGTTTAGGCTAACAAATCATCAATCCAAAGGGATTAGATATGTTTTATTGTTAGTGGGCTTACAATACAGAGAATTGGGCTTGAAAAGGCCTATTTCGAACAACAATCGAAGTTTGACCTAATCTTTGATGGACACGGATTACCAAAATCGAAGCAGGAAGCAAAATCAAAGTCCAAAGAGCCTTACAACCATCCTTACGACCGTAAGTCAAACCGTAAGGTGGCTTACGGCCGGGCTTACACTCGTAAGCCCGAGTGTAAGCTGGTCCGTGCAGTTTTTTGCGAATTCTGTTGACTTTTTTGAAAAGTTTTGACCTACACGATTTTGGGCTTTTTCAAAGAGTTTGACATGGACCAAAAGACGACAAACCTAATTTGAGTAAACTTAGGATAAGTCCCATGATTAGAAGTTATAAACCCCCCCTCCTAGCTCAGATCTAAGAGTGCAGAAATACAATTCATACAATATACGATCTAGAGAAGATCAGGAGCTCAATGAGGCGGAGACCGGATGGCTATCAATGAAGAAATCTTACCGACTTCTTATGAGTTTTTTCTATCTTTTCTATTGTATTTTATACGGTAAATATGTTCTAATTTTCTTTATGCTAAGACTAGATGGATCTTACTCATGAGTAATTAAAGTTATTGTTTTTATTATTCTTTTTATGGATCTATTTGTTGTGAGATATGTCTTATGAGTTTAATGCTTCTAAATACTTAGCTACTATTTAGATGA
>JAUMHB010031972.1:8237-21258 GCA_032359685.1 Pittosporum tobira | reverse complement strand
TATATATTAGGGTACACAAGCTTAATTAAACTTATTATACTGAAATCCCCTGTTTAAGATTTATTAGAATCTTAATCACTATCTTATTGTTGTCCATTTGTTCATTATTATCCACTATTGTCCATTTGTTAGATGATACGTCACTCTCTTATTTATTTATTTATTGGACAAAAATGTATAATAGTCTCACTAAACCCTTCATCCTAATTCTCATGTTTTAAAGTAATGTTACGTTTGGTTCTTATTTTTTAAAGAAAATGAATGAAATAAAATTTTATATTGAAATTGAGTGGTGGTTGGAAGAAAATGTATTGTTAGTTTAATTTTTTTTAAAAATGAAGAGGATAAAGGAATGAGAACTGAATATTTATTCCTCTCGTAGGAGGAGAGTTTGATCCATTCTATTTATTCTTTTATTTTTAACTTAAATTATAAGGTTAACTAATCATTTTATTCTAACCACCACTCAATTTAAATATAAAATTTTATTTCATTTATTTTACGGAAAAAATGAAAACCAAACACAACATAAGTGTTTTAACTTATATGCTTTGTATTTTAAAAATAACTCAGACTAAAATTAGATTGCACCCTACGACATTTTATTCCTATTTGCACACAATTTGCTTCTAGGATGTACATTTCACCTTCCTGTGAATTTGTTAAATGCTGTCGCCAAATTTATTGTTAACTTTGCACATTAACTTATATATAGGGAGTGAATCGTTGGTTTAACCGTAGGGAGCGAAGTGTAAAACAAAGATGATCAATATTTCGACATTTCAACTAATCTGGCAGACAAATGAAGCTTATATAAATGAAGAAAAAGATATAAGTATATGTTCTAAGAGTTGCGTGAGTTTGAATGATTTAAAAGTTATTTATAATAATTTAATATTAATATTAAAAAAGTACATAATTGAAAATATTTATATTTATTTGAATATTTATTCACCTTTTACTACACTTATATAAAAATGTTTTAAAAAAGTCAATTATTAAGAGCCACCGGAATTTGAAGAGTTGCCGCATTTTAGCGGAACTCTGTAACCCATGTTAAATTCGTTCATTTCTCTCCACCACTACTACTACTACCATATGATATGATGCAACGAGGGAGGATATATATATATATATATATATATATTATTCCAAAAGTTTATGAATTTCTCTACTTTGATAAAAAGATCTATTATTAATGGAAAGAATGAATCCGCCACGAAATAAACCTTAAAACATTATAAAAAAAAAAAAAAAAAAGGGATTCCTTTAAATTTGTTTTGTCCTTTTTCAAATTATGTTTAATAGTGTTTCTGCAAATAAATATTCGTATTAAATACATAAGAAATAGCCCTCCCCGAAATATTAACAACTCTACTCCAATTGAGTTGCATGTGAAAAATTGAAGAGTGAAGAAGTGCCCAACAGGTGCGTGCGTCCAATGTTGACGTGTTTCTGTTTGGTTTTTTTTTTTTGTCTTTCTTTTTTTTGTTACTGAGAACGATGATGATGAGGTATGAAAATTAGGCTTCTCTAACGGTTTTGACACGTTGGCAGAGCCCTCCGGGCTCTCTACTTTGAAACGTGTCCAATTGTCCTGATGGTGTCACCTCGTGCCCGCTGGCAGCTACTTTCAACCATCACTACTAGTCTGAATTTGAACCGCGTGGTTTCTAATTGGTTGCGGGCCCAGGTCCAGCTGGACTATTGCTTATGTGGAAAGCAAAAACAATTTTCTATTTTTTCATATCTCACTCCAAAATAAATACTACTAACTTATACTAGTACTAGTATTTAGAAAACACTTAAAATGTTTTTTTTTTTTGTTGGTGACAAATTTATTCTATCTTTATTACTCCATCGGCTTTCATAATAAAATTGTCAATTTTCATTCGAAAATTCATTCATATCCATGATCCCTTCCGTTTTAAACATAATACCATCATCTAATGTGTGTTAAAGATAGTGCCCGTTTGTTAGTAACATTGGGATATTATAATATTTAAATACAGTAAAATATTATATTCATAATATATTAAATTTAATTTCAAAAAATTGAGTTTTGCAACTTAAATCTAACTTCAACAAAAACTTGAAGTTTGATTTAAACTGCAAATCACCGTTTAAAAAGTTGTACCAAACAAACCCATAATACTCCCTCCATCTCATAAAAAGTGACATAGTTTGAATTTTTTTGGTTAATTTGACCATTTTTTGAATCAACGTTATTATTAAACTATACATAGATAGGCGATAAAATTATAATTATTAGAAACTACATCAAATGTACTTCTAGATCTAACTTTTATTTGTTTAAATATCCAAATATATAAGGTTAATTATTAATTTAAAATTTAGTCAATTTGACCAAAAAATTTAAACCAATACATTTTTTATGAGACGGATGGAGTAATTGTGAGAGTAGATGCTCTGTTCCAAATTCGAAAAGCGTAGAATCGTTTATTTTTTATTATTTGAAAATAAAAAAAACTTATAGATTAACTCTGTAAAATCAAATGAGTTATTTTATTTATTTATTTATTTATGTAATATTTATAAAATGAATCGACTATTAATTTTAAGAAAGCTTGAAATCCCAAGTTTCATCTAATGCTAAATGGTCACCTTTTTTTTTTTTTTCTTTTTTTTTAAGAGTCAAAATTACAATTTCAGCAATCAATTTTTTCAGACGAGGATATACGAGCGTATAAATACAGTAAGAATATTTATAAAGGGGGTAAAAAGACCAAAAAAGGGGGTGATTGTTGTCCTCATCAAATTCTGAGTCACTTAAATCTTACAAAAAATCTAGAGAAATTGACATGATTGATTATAAAATACGGTGACCCAAAAAACATTTTTGACTTTCTGGGAAAAAAAGTTAACTTTCCAAACTTCGATTCCGAAGAAGTTTTGGCATGCGAGTGCTAAAATTAAATGTGGCGTGCCCACACATTTTTTAACTTTTATGGTTAAGATAAGATTTAGACTTTAGAGAGATGGATGAACGAAGAAGGTACCTTATTCAATTACACATTTTACACCTCGTATGATGTCATTTATTTGATTGATTTATAAAATAATTTATTTAAAAAAATAATTCAAGAGTGTTTGTCTAACTAATTTCTGAAATTTTTAACCGAGTACAATAGTAAGCTGAAATTATTATTATTATTATTTTTTTTTACAATTTATAATAATTTAGTTATTTCAAGTAAATTATGACAACTACCTCTTTTAAGTTAGGTGTTTATTTTAAAATAATTTATAATTTATTTATTAATTAAAATGTATTATGAGTTAAATAAAAAAGAAGAATATATTGATTAATTTTTTTAAATGAGTCGACAAAAATTGTTATATTTAACCTATATATTTTTTTAAATTAGCAAAAAAAAAAAAATAAAAAAAAAATTAAGGTAATCAAATTTTGAAAATAAGTTATAATCAATTTAAATAATTGATACCAAACGTCAAAAAAGAGGAAATGGACTTATTTATTAAAGTCACAATAAGCATATTGTTGCATTTTATGCGAGAAGATCGCAAGATAAGTATTATTATTTTTTTTTTATAGATAAAAAGAATAAAAAATTATTTTATTAAAAATTATAACAAAATAATATTATTCTATTAAAAATATTGATGTTATAGTATACTACATCACAATATATCCGCGTTCTTCCCTATTTATTAATCTGCCCTTAAAAGAGTTGAAGGATTGGTTGTTCAAAATTTGTATTTATTGGGGCAAGGTTTATCTTATCTTTTACGTAGTAGTCCACACAATATTAAAGCCCATGTGCTGCTTTCATTTCATCTTTATAGTGAATATGACGTCTTCGGGACTTCTACAGCCCTATTCCATGATTTTTTATTTTTATTTTTTAATTTCTCAAGAAAAAGAAAACAGAAAGACCAGTATTTATTTTATTACTGTATTATTTTATTTTTTTGGGGGACGACGTTTTAAATGTCCCCCGATCTCCCCTCTGCTGGTAGTTCATTTTTCATTCAACCGTTTCTATGGGGGGGGGGGGGGGGGTGTTAACAGCTCCGGTTTGTTTAACAACAAAAGATATTGTTACAAAAACAATTAAAACGATCGCATATCATCTGGAACATTGATCCCCAAGAAACACGAAGCAAGGCATACAATAAAACTGCATAAGAACAATTTGCACAAATACACTGCCAGTTGTAATACAGGTACTACATCCCTCACCAATTTGCACAAAAAACAAGATACAGATAGAAAGGCAAAACTCTCCGTTTTCTAGTCTACATGCTTGCCCAAAATTTAAAATGATCATAAATTACAACAAACACAAGATGCCTAAAATTCATTAACATGATCAACCAGCTTAAGCCCCCAGCTCATATCCTCGCAATGCCTAACATGAGGAACAAGGGCACCTGTGTCGATCCCAGCCTTCTTCTTGCAGTCATAAAATGGAGGGGCATGGAAACATGGTTCCATGGACATGGCCCGACGACAAGGTGGATCAGGTGCCATCTGGTTCTCTGGCTTGTACAGAATCCATGGCTTCAACCCACCAAGCCCTTGAGCCACATAGCCAAAAGTAGACCATGAACTTGTGACGAGTTTATCTGTTAAACTCAGTAAATACATTTCTGCCCATGCTTTCTGATTGTGCATCTTCTTCTCCGTTTGTTGATACTGTTCGTGACTTGGCTGGTATACTCCAATTATGTCACCTGTTAATGTTGGATATTCCCAATAAATGTCTCGTACTTTCTCTAAATAGCCAGAGCTTAAAGATGTCATGAGCACAGCTATATTCTTCTGATTGGAAGCCGTCCTGATTATCGTCTCATTCTTGTTGACTTCTGGTAGCAGATTCTCCTTCAATGTACAAGCTAATATCTGATCGAGTACGTATTGAAACGGACCAACTCCAGTATCAAATACTCTTATTTGAATACCTATCCTTTCATCTGCTTTAGCCAAATATGCTTGATAGTACCTCGTGATAAGACCCCAAACAGGATTTGTGGGATGGAACAGATACCGACCTAAGAAGTGGAAAACTGCTTCTTTTTCTGGGAAAAGACTATTTAGTTCTTGCTCAAAAGATGGTATCAAGAAAAGAGAGGGGATGAAATAATTATCTGTTTTCATAATCAACCAAGGTACCTTTTGTAGAACAGCTTGATCTTGGTCACAGAAGAAAAGCTTATCATGATCACCATAATCATGGGCTAGATGGAGATAGACAAAAGGAGGGTTTGAATTAGCGAAAGTGGTATTCTTCACCACATTTCCGTAACTATGAGGTGATTTTTGGTCAAAGTTGTTGAACTGATTAGTGATTGGGAAATCCAAGGGAAGTAACCAGGACATTTCTGGAAATGGTTCGCAGAAAAGGTCAGCCATGTCAACTCCTCGGTCAACGAGTAGGACTCGGTTTGTTAGAAGAGCATAAAGAAATGTCGAAGCTAAGGTTAGCATCCTGTTACCTAGACCACTAAAAGATATCCAAACGACATAGTTACAGTCTGAGACTGAGGGATCGATGTGCTGCCCAGCCTTTAGTTTTTCCACAGTTTTGTTGTATGATTTAGTGTAGGGTCCACATCGTTTATGAAGTGATTCATAGGTTCGTAACCTGGATAGAAGGTAACGAGAAGGTTTGTATTGCGATTCTTTACGATAAACTGCTGACTGGTATCTACTGAGACAAGATTTCTCGTCAAACCCAGAAGGGATAAGGCCACCAAGCACTTTGTCCTTCTGCACCTTGAAGAATGAGGAATCATCCTCCAAATTTATTACTAGCAACAGAGGAGAAAGAAAAACAAAATAGATGAGTAAATGGGCAAAAGATAAACAAGAATAAATGATACTCCTACGTTGTATTACGCACTATCATTTCCTAGGATAATAGGGACATAATACCAGTTACCACATCACAACTAGCAAGGATCTATGATAGCTTTTCCTTCTTTTCAAGAAACTGGTATCAAGCAGGTTCGAGAAATTCAAGAAAGCTAGATAGATATGTATTCAGGAAAATTGTTCAACAAATATCTCATGCAACTAAGTGGCTTACCTAAGTATATACTTCCTTTAAAGTCATTTAAAGTCAAATGCCCGTTCTCTTCTTTCGGAAAAGATAAAGAACATAGAAACATACATAAAATGCAAAAGTAGAAGACAGAAGAATGTGACGAAAGCTAAACCAGGTAACCAACACAGTTACTGATCGAATGTTATAAGCCAAGGGTTTTCCAAGTGGTAAAGGCGTGATTAAAAGTGCCTCTAGTACCTCTAGTAGGTACATGGCTTAGGTTCCAGGGGCTGCAGTGCCTCCAAAAAGTTAGAAAAAGAAATAGGTGATTCACTGTTATAATAAAACCAAGTGATCCTCCAGTAAAGCATGAAAGCAAATTATGCGACTAAATTGCACTCCGTCCATCTCATATTAAAAGTCCACTTTTTGTTTTTGTTTGTCTCAAATTAACTGCCCCATTTCTAAATTTGTGCAATTTCTATTCACTTTTTTTTTCCAAATATACCCTCTATAATTTAATTGATGTGTCTCCTTTATTTATTGGAAAGAGAAACCATCTTGAAAATAGAAGTGAGTATTTCAGATCATTTATTGTGTGATTGACATGTAAGTTGAACTTTAATTAAGAAAGTATAGGGGGGGGTGCATTTTTGTTTTGGAAGTATATGGTTCTGTGTAGAGAGAGAATGAGTCCGAGATATTAAGTTAATGACGGATAAACTGTAATTTGAAATGTGGGCGTTTAAGAAGAGAAGGAGAGAGTATTATTCTTAGTTTATGTTCAATAGAAGTTGCAACACTGCAGAATCGTAAAACATAAAACAAAGTTGTAGAATTAGAACCTAAACAAACATATATGAACAGATTTAAAACTTACCTAGAATATGAAGAAGATGTCTCACATTTTCAAGCAAATACTCGGGGCATGCCTTTTAGCATATTAAGGCAGCGATCACCTAAAGCACTGTCTTTTTTTAAGTTCTTTTTATGAGACCTAAAAGGCTAAAATGGAATTAAATCACTGGAGAAGAGTCTTCTGTTTTATGCACACACACAAGTACAAACCTTTTCTCATAAATACAACTGGCAATATTTTACTCCAAGGAACATTTCTCCAAAATACCTTGTACCGGAGAAATCAGCTTTTATAATGAAATTAATAAGCAAGATTAACAACTAAAAAAGATGTCACTGATTCTCTTCATGTATTTCCTTCTCCTTTCTTTTCTACTCTATTTTACACTCACAACACAGTGTAAATTGATCAAAATACCAAAACATAATGGGGTAAGGAGTAGTAATAAGTACCATTAGAAGGATTGACATCAAAAACTCGGGCTTCAGCAACTGCCCAAATGGTATCAGAAGTAGAGTCTTTCAGAATTACAGAGACAGAGAACAAAACCGAAAGACCCATCAAAGAGAAAACAAATATCCCCATCAGCTTCAATGGATTGGGCCCACATTTGACGTCTAGAACTCGAGAACCAACGTCGTACCTAGGATCCGAGCGCTTAGGCGGGTCGTTGGAGATCCTTTTCAGCCTCTTCATATTAATCTATTACATAAAATAGTTCAAAATGGTGAATAACCAAATGGGTCGAAGAGGAAAGTAAGTTACGGAAGATACTAAAATTGATGGCGTCGTTGCAGTGCAGAAGCAGTTAAGAGTGAGTTCAGAGAAGGGGAGAGAGAGAGAGAGAGGGTGATGGTTAGCTGCTGTACATAATTTGAGGAATTGATGGCACGTGTTAACGTGTACATAGAAGGAACATCAGTAACCAGTATACCTCCCTATGTTTGTTCCGAATCCGCCTGTCGGCGAAGTATCCTATGAATTCATTATTGTCATTAATTTGGTTTCATGGGCTGAATTAGACCCAAGATGAGAAATGGGCTTGCATCATGTGGAGGGAAATAGGCAAATAATACATTAGGTCTAGACTGGGTCTCCTTCTTTATTCAGTAATAACACCTGCCCCATTCTGGAACTTGTGTTTCATTTTTCAATTATTTGATTCTACATAATTATTTTATATTGTGTTTAGTTTTTATTTTTTTTTAAAAAATAGAATAAAATTTTATAATAAAATTGAGTAATGGTTAGAATGAAATATATCGTTTGTTATAAATTTTTTGTTAAAAATTAAAAGGACAAGGAAATAAAAAATGAATGATTATTTATTTTGGAATATGTGAGTTTCATACATTCTATTAATTTCTTCATTTTCAACTTAAATTATAGGGTTAGCTAACTATTTCATTCCAACCACCACTCAATTTCAATATAAAATTTCATTCAATTCATTTTTGTAAATAATATTAACCAAACACAACATTATTTGCAATGATGTTAAAATAAACTAATGCATTATTTTTGGAAATTGTGTTTCATTTTTTAATTATTTGATTCTACATAATTCTCTCATTTGCAACGACGCTAAAATAAACTAATGCATTATTTTTATAAATTATATAATATATATGATTAACATGTCACCATACTAATTTTGTGAAAAAAGAGGTTGGGCCGTGAAGGTTTTGCAAAAGTTTTCGTTATTTTCTAAAATTCTTAACTAAAATTTTAGTGTAATTATATATTTTATTTCCACAAATATTTTCAAAAAAATGTAAAATTATATTTCATTCATTTTCTATAAAAAAAAAGTAACAAAAAAAAAAAAAAAGGAAACGAAATGTAACATCAAAAAGTAAGATAATTTTATTAAGTCTTAGATTAAGTTTATCCAAAACCCAATGTACAAATATTCTTGAGCTCCAATTTTATTGATCAAATTCTTTAGCAATTCAAGTTTGATTATAAGTAAATCCTAATATTAACATGAAAAAATAATTATTTAATAAGTAAACGTGATAATTTCACGATTTTTTTTTTTTTTTTTCAGATGAGAGTAGAATCTACTTGTGAATTCAGAATTCATGCGAGTATAGAGGAACAAAAACTTTTAATTGTGGATTTTAGTGCAAAAATTAAAAATGTTAATGTATTTAAATGATATATTTGTGAATTTTAAAACTTAAATTTGAAATAAATTTATTTTATTTTAATCAGATCAAAGTTATTATTATAAATTATAAATTATAAATTATAAATTTATATTTTAATATTATAATTTAAAATTTAAAATTTTAAGAAATATTTTATTAATTTTAATTATAAATTTTGAAAATTTAAATTTAAATTTAATATTATAATATTATTGTTGGATGTTCCTGCAAAGACTTGTCGAGTTTGTTTCAACTGCTGTGCTAAAAAAAAAAAAAGAGTTTGTTTCAATTGACTCCCTCCCCACGTAGACAGGCAAGGACCTCCGCCTGGCGAGGACTTCAAGCCAACCGTTGGAGATAAGCGAACCCTTCCCATATATGACACGTGTCAATCACATGGTATCTGCCTTCCAAATTTGCACACCGATATCTTCTTGCCCGTGTCTCTCAACTGTCAAAATTGGTAGGAACAACTAGCAGAAATACACATCAAGATTTGCCAAAAAGTTGTTAAAATTCCAGATAGGGAAGGAAGACAGAAAGATCAATCTTTTAGTAGATTGTAAAAATGGCAACAGCATCACTGGGTTCGTCAACTCTTGCTCAATCACAGGTCAATGGTTTTTGTGGGGGTCTTAAGCTTCAAAAGTCTTCTCTCTCTACCCCCAATTCACTTAACTTCACCAGGTATTATTCGACTCCCTCATGTAAGGTTTTGTTTCTTGAATTCTTCTTGGTTAAGATGATTGAATGAGACCAATATACCAAAATTATTGGATTTTATGTATATACCAAAATTATTGGATTTTATGTGAA
This sequence comes from Pittosporum tobira, assembly GCA_032359685.1. Classification (NCBI taxonomy): domain Eukaryota; kingdom Viridiplantae; phylum Streptophyta; class Magnoliopsida; order Apiales; family Pittosporaceae; genus Pittosporum; species Pittosporum tobira. The sequence goes on along the minus strand of JAUMHB010031972.1, from coordinate 11,398 downwards.
CTACTTTCGACATATCATCAATGTGATTCAGTAGTTAAGTAAAGGCTCCTTGATTTGGGTATTGACGAGATTGTACTTTAATGGTGAATATATTGACTGTTAGCTTTTTCTACCTTGAAGAGGTGACTTACAAAGCTATAGCGACCAAAATATTGGATCAGATTATGCAAAATATAGTTTTTGCTTAAAGGAGGTTGATTGAGGGAAAATATGAACTGTATCTTTAATGTGTTTGCTTGTAAAGGAATCAAGTCATTTTGTGTTAAATTTGCTCGTTACATGTTTGTTTATATGCTTAGCTAACTTCTAATTTCATGGCTTTGGGTGAGAGCTACAGACTACCCATTTTTTTTATTTTTTTTTTGTGTGCGGCAGTGAATTATGATCTAATTCTTGGGTAAATATCTATTTCCATAATAAGCAATTATATCTGGACAAACAAAATCGTTTGCCTTTTCTTTTACACAGAAAATACAAGAAGTGAAGTGAACAGATCAAGTGAAAAAAAAAATGTAAATGACATTTCATGTATAATTAAGCTATCTACCTATATACGCGTGATTTTGCTCAAAATTTGGGTATTATATTTGAGCCTTTATTGCTTGAGTTTCTGTATTCTTTAGTGAGTAGAAATTCCTATGTGTGTCTGGGCTCTACAACCTGATATTGTAATCAGTTTTTCCTATTTCTTCCTTCTACTAGTGGGTAATTTATGTGTTGTAAGCTAGTGCACATTATACATCGCATTGATACTCTTGATATCTATTACAGATATTGATCATTTCCATGTATTAATCCAGGAGAAAATTTCTAAGTGTGGTAAAGGCAACTTCTCGCGTTGATAAGTTCTCCAAGAGTGACATCATTGTTTCTCCATCCATTCTGTCTGCTAATTTTGCAAAGTTGGGAGAGCAGGTTCTATTCTACTTTTTGAGCTCTAGAATATTTCAACTTTTAGAACAACTTTGGTTGATAGTTTATAGGAGTATCATAATTGCGTGAATTTAAATAGTTAATATATATGAAGGTATATTATTTGCATGTTATCCACTCTTCAGCTTTACATTCACTAAGTTCTCTTGTTAATGCTTTTCACTGCTGTTGTTAGTTTGTGTTTTAGAACTATATGCTTTTGGCAAATCAAGTTCCTAAAATCACTTTTAATTTCTGTATCACTACCAGACCGTGAGACTTTAAGATAGAAAATCTTACAAAGTATTAAAGTATAATTCTTGTATATGGTTTATACCTAGGTAAAAGCCATAGATGTGGCAGGCTGTGACTGGATACATGTTGATGTCATGGATGGTCGTTTTGTACCAAATATTACAATTGGACCTCTTGTTGTCGATGCCCTGCGCCCCGTAACTGATCTCCCATTGGATGTCCATCTGGTATACTTTTCCCTAATCGCTTATTCTAACATATATCATGCCTACATTGAATGTGGCATGCTTTTACTAACGTGAAATTAAAGCACTGCAGATGATTGTCGAACCTGAGCAGCGAGTGCCTGATTTCATCAATGCTGGAGCTGACATAGTCAGCGTGCATTGTGAGCAGACTGCCACCATTCATTTGCATCGCACGATTAATCAAGTAAGTGTAACGTGAACTCACATAAATCTGGTTCTAGTAATTTTATTGATTAATGGTTTATTACCTTCAGCTAGAACACTAACCTGACATATTGGTTATTTACCAATGGTTAACGGAATGAAGATTAGCAAAAAATCAAATTATAATGATTGTTGACTGATATATCTGTTTCTGGTTTTAATGGTTATGGAACAAAGAGAATTAGACTGATTGTGTAGCCATTTATTTCAACTTCATTGTAGTTTTGCTTATTAGAAACCCGATTGGAGATAGTTTGCCCATTTCCTTCTATTGCTTCTCTCATTTGACCTTTCTATTGTCTTCTTTTATGATTCAGATAAAAAGCTTGGGAGCAAAAGCTGGTGTTGTGCTGAACCCTGGTACCCCATTAAGCACCATAGAATATGTCCTTGATGGTAAGACTTGTTTCATTTTTCATGAGCTATTACTTATAGGATGTCAAAGATGAACCACAGAGAAGATACTGTAATAATATTTCGTATCTTTGTTTTGAGTTTGTCTAATCTGATGGAAGGAGTTTGTTGAATTATCTTGTTGCTTGGTAACAGATGTTGATCTCGTGTTGATTATGTCGGTAAACCCTGGTTTTGGCGGACAGAGCTTTATTGAAAGTCAAGTTAAGAAAATTGCAGATTTAAGAAAAATGTGTGCAGAAAAGGTTGGATTCTCATTTCTATATGCACAGCATTTGAAAAAATTAAGAGAAATAATGGCATTTTTTATAATTTTCTGCAGGGAGTTAACCCATGGATCGAGGTAGATGGTGGAGTTGGTCCTAAAAATGCATATAAGGTGCCTCACTGAAAGCAAAATTCTCTACGGCTTTTATTCTTTATTTTTACCTTATGAATCAAACTAATAATAATAATGTTTGCAGGTTATCGAAGCTGGAGCTAATGCTTTGGTTGCTGGTTCTGCGGTCTTTGGAGCAAAAGATTATGCTGAAGGCATGGACGCAATTTTATAACAATTCTTGACAAGAAAATTTAATATTGATGCTCATACTTCTCTTTACTTTTAAGTTTTAACCCTTTACTGTGAATTGAATGATGGTTTTACAGCTATAAAAGGTATTAAAACCAGTAAAAGACCTGTAGCGGTTGCTGTATGAAGTTTGAACTCCTTGCCATCTGATTCAAATCGCGATATGGTTGCCTTTCATTCCCATGTACGTACATTTTCCTTCATTGAAATTCTCAAGGAGAAACTGTTAGTATGTAACAAATTGGAAAGTTAAGTTTTTTACGTGGCATTAATCATTTTTCCATTCTATATTTCTTCCAACTGAAACACACTCTTGTTCTTAGTATATGTTTTTAATTTTGTGGACAGATCTAATCATTAATATATTTGTAGTTGCGGATAACAGGAATAACCCGACTGTTCATTGCTAACTTCTTGTTGTCAGATACGGTTTTTGATTTCTCCGGTGTCAAGGTCCAATATTAATTGAGACACGGAGGGAGGAATATTAATTCAAACTCTTAGCATTCATTAAGCTTGTCTTGTGTATATGCAGAAGTGTCCGTGGTCACTACCCA
>JAUMHB010031961.1:0-21262 GCA_032359685.1 Pittosporum tobira | reverse complement strand
TTACTGATTGTAATATAATTAAACACAATTAATTATAATCCCATATTAATATAATATTATAAAATATAATATTACATCTAATTGTCTGCTGGTGGCCAACAATCATAGTATATGTTAGAAAGACAAAGTCATGAGTGATGAGCCCATGATCGATCACAAGCAGTTGAGGGATCGTAGATGCCAAAAATAAAAAATAATATATATATATATATATATATATATATATATGACCAAGGATATTAGATCAACTGATAATTAATTACTAGTTCCTCCCGCAACTTGGAACTAGTTTTTTCGAATACCTCCCATGTGAAATAGAGAAGTAGAAGCTAGGCTCAAGTTAATAATGTTACTAAATGTTTGTTCTGTAGCCGTGTTTATTGAACAGTAAACTTAGACTTATAAAAGAAAATTATATTTAATAAATTAAAAATTAAAAAAAATAAATTTAAAATTTAACTTTAATAAAAATTTAAATTTAAAATAAATTGGATAAACTTTTTCGAGATACCGTAACTACTAACAGTGGTATTGGGGTAAACCTGTCTGATCATATATCGGTGGGGCCTCACTTTCATCATGCACAAAGACAAACACCGTGTTACAGGATGAGAGCTAGGTTTTTAACGAAACGATACACAATCCCAGACTCTTCGTATACACTTCCTAAAATACTCACTCATTTTGAATTCTAATTTATAAAATTTTAACTATTAAATTATACTATTAGAAACAATAATGTGCTTACTATCTCCGCCCTGCCAATATATATATATATATATGATTGTCATGGCTAGTTAATTGGGCCAAATTGCGCAAAAGTTGTAACCCATTCGATTCGGATCAATAGATCATTAGCCACAAATATGCAGTTCTTCTGCCAATAATTTAACAATAATATGTGAACTCATCATATTAGGTTACATGAAAGTAAGAAAGTTCCAAATTTTAATACTATGTCAAATCATTCAACTAAAAATTAATTGTTAAAAAATAAATATTTTTTTTTTTTTTTGGTGCAATAGCGGCCATAAAACATCAAATAAATATTTCATATATATAAACCGAATCATACTTCTTAAAAGTCGAAATCTATAACTTTCATCTCAACAATCAATATCATCGCAAGATAACTACAATTTCATTCATAAATTGGCAAAAAGATCCACTTCCTGTTAATGATACCAATGCCACATAGAGACCATTTGTAATCGACAGTGGTAAGCAAGCCAATAGGATACGATTTTGATTAATTAAATGATGAAATGAAATGAAATGACAGAATTATCAGAGATTTGAGTTTATAGTGAGAATTGAGATGGTCAGTGTTCTCTTCAATTATTCAAACCCGACCTAAACAAGGGCTATCAGCTCCTACACCAACCCCACCAAATAATTTTTTTTTTTTTTTTTGGATACATGCTAAATTTTTGATTCGCTTACAAGTTAGAACCTTCTATCCCTCACCCTTGTCTAGCAAAGACTATTCTAGTCCACAAACCTCCGCAGCAGCTACACAAATTAAAAACATTATCAGCTGATCAGATATATATATATATATATATAGATAAATATAGATATAGATATATAGATAGATATATATATATACCATGACCATTGTCTCGATTGATCTTATTCATACGGCTTGCTATGAGAAAAAGAAAAGAATCCAATAACCGAATGATGGTGTGCAATATTGATCAATCATAGACCATATTGGATCTAGTCCTTCATGAAAAGTAAAAAATTAGCATATTTTGACCAAGATGACAAAAAGAGGTTGCTCCTACAATATGAACGTATAAATATGGACTTGTATTTATATATGGGTTAAGTAAAAATATCTGTAAATATTTAAAAGATTTTTTTAAATTACCACATGAACTAAATGTGTGTAAGATGATTCTAGATATACAATCATATCTAGATCCACAATCATCTCATTCGATTAAGAATATGAGAGACTATATAAGGAAAATTTTCTTATTTTATAAAATACATAAGTGTGCAATATAAAATTGTCTCATTCTCTATATTGTCTCATTCTATTTTTCTACAATTTTTACATGATATTAGAGTTTTAAGTTTTTGGTTCTAAAAATATTTTGTTTCCGCTGCCGCCTACATCTATGGTCATCGACGGAAACCCTAACTTTATTATTCTACTAAATTGTTTTTGGTCCTAAATTATTTTGTTTTGGTAAATTTTGAAATTCTCCCCCCAGTGTTACGGATTTTTAATTTAGCCTCATTAAAATTTGGAAATTGGGAATTTATAAAATTTGTTCGTTTTGCTCATATGATCTATTCAACTATTTTTAGCATCATTTCAAGCATCGTTATAGTTTCAGTAGCAAAACCAATTTCCAACTTTTGAAATCCTTATTCTTTAATTGCAACTATTTTTCTGCAACTTCTCCAAGTTCTGATCTCTTTCGGATATTGAACTTCGATTTCTGCATTTCTTCCTGTTGTAGCTATGTTTCTGCAACCTCTGTTGGCTAACGTCTGATTCCTCTGTCTTCTGTGTCTTTTGTCGGCTAATGCTTGATTCCTCGTCGGGTAAGGCTAATTCATGTTGGTGTTATTTGCTATTGATGTTATGTTGTTGGTGCTATTGATACTTTTCTTGGTTGCGATTCGTAACGAGATATTTTAATTTGTTATTACTTAAGTTTATTTTGTAACAAGTTGAAAGTTAGTGATATAAGATTTTCAGTTTGAGGGGGGATCGTAACGTATAAATATGGGCCAGGTAGTAATATCTATAAATATCTAAAAGATCATTCAAGATTATCATATGTGTTAAATGTGTGCGAAGATGATTTTAGATCCACAATCACATCTAGATCCACAATCATCTCCTTATATTAAGGATGTGAGAGACTATATAAGGGTAACTTCCCATTTCTTGTAAAATACACAAATGTGCAACATAAAATTGTCTCATTCTCTATATTGTCTTATTCTATTTTTCTACAATTTCTACACACAAGATCAAGACAAAGTTGAGCCGAAAGATTCTGATTTAAGATAAATTTGTGAGAAAATAATATCTCTTTAGGATCTACTCCAACATTTAGAAATTAGTTAATCAATAAAGATACTTGATGTCCCGCCCAATAGAGAGATCACAGTCCTAGAAAGACTCAACATAGATTCTACGATGGAGTTGTTTTATGATAATAAAATCATCCACCAGAAAACATTAACACTGCAAAAATCAATCCATATCAATTGAGGTACAATAGAGTTGTATTTCATTAATGATTCCAAATGCTTGTATTCCTCGCAAGCTCTACCCACATTATCATTTAATATTTCTTGGTCCAACCACTTGACACTTGGGTGAATTAGGATGCCTAATCATGCTTCATTATTAGAAAAACGAATATCATAAAAATATGTATTATATATATTTAAGAATATTATATTATTCATATTACAATCAATAAAAAAAATTTATTTAAAAACAAATAGCTGTAATATTGCGAGTGCCACTCCCAATTACATCTAAAGATTGAAAGTAAAAAAAAAAAAAAAATGACATATCAAACTTAACAAAAACATCCATTTGACTCTTGATATATGAAAGTTTTTTTTTTTTTTTTTTTCCTTGAAACACAAATTTAATTTGTTAAATAGACGTATTTTTGTTGGAGAGCAGGAACCGGTGTAACTCTTGCTCCACTAATGTACTAATGTAGTATTAGACGGTGTTTCATCACTCGGGTGCTACTTTTTACTTTAGGATTGGGCCGTTGGGCGATGACACTGGGCTGGGCAAATAGAATTAAACGAAGCCCAGGGTCTACATTAACCCGTTCGTATTTGGTGATGGATCAGAAAACCCAAGAGATTACAATGCATTCTCTCATTCACTTTTTCTTTTTTTCTTTTTTCGGTGCAAACATTCTCTCATTCACATCAGCAGATAGTGGTACTACATTTCAGGTCATAAATTGATATTCACAGTACAAGTAATGCCCTCTTTTACTTGTAAAATGTAATTATTGAACTAATAAATTGTAACATCATAATTTTAAAAAAATTAAAAAATATATATCTAATTTATTTTTATTTGATTAAATATAATTCGTCATTTTGACCGATAATCCATTATCACAAATTATTTCAACCACTCCTCGAAGACAATTTTGCTGTTAATCTCACGTTAAAGACCAGTGTCTACCGGTCCGCCTATCTAAAAAGAAGAGCTGTTATTGGTCCAACAACGTCACAGGTATACTTACCACGGCGCGCAAATCAAATATTCAATGCTTCGGTTCCAACTCATTCCTTCACGTAGCCGCACAAGCTTAACTACGACTCCACGCGCCACATTCAACAAATATGTCACTTTACGCGTATAGTCCAGCCGCCCACTATTGCGAGTAGACACCGTCTGTCCTAAAAACCGATTCTTTCTTCGTTGCTGAATCAGTCATTTGCTCTGAATTCTACCTACGAAACCCAAATTCTAACCAAAACCCACTTTTCTTCATATATCGTTCTTGAAATCCGTGCTAAGATTTATCTGATTTCTTGGTTTTGTTAGGGTTTTATTGATTTGGAATTAAGACAGATAAAGGCGCTTCGTAATGGTGGAAAGTAAGGAGGAGGAGATCACAGAGAAGATAAAGAAGAATGCTGATAAGAAGAGATGGGAATGGAAATGGAGTGCTGCAATTGGGGTTCTAATCGCGGTTTTAGTGACTACACTTGTCAATTCTTACCATTCCAGGAACATCTCTTTGTTAACGAACGATCAGAGTATCTGTAGCTGTTCTGAGGTCAAGCTTTCTACTTTAATTGCTTTGTTATCTTTTGTTTTAACAAATTCTTGGTTGTTCTGCTAAAAAGTTACAGTAGAAGCCGTGTACTGTTTTATGGACTCAGAAATTTGATGCTCACTGAACAATGTATGGTGCTTTTATCTTTTAGACCACAGCACATGAAATGAAATGGATTGGAGCAATTATACTTCAAAGCATTTCATGGATTGGAGCAATTATACTTCAAAGCTATGCTAGTATGTGAAACAGAAAAAAATAAAAAAAAGAAAAGCTAACCCTTTTTAGAATAGGCATATAATTCTCTTAGAGAGCAATTGTAATTTAAGACATGCTAGGGAAAACAAATGAACTCATTTCAGTTCTAATTTAAAAACAAAAGCAAATTAACTCTTTGGAGATATCTTTTTTTAGCTACTAGGCTTCTATTTCGGCTGGGTATAGATATATTGCTGGTTACTCTTACTTTGACCAGGATTCTTGGAGTGGACTTCTTGGATAGTGCTTGGTTATACTTCAACATATATCTTCGCTTTGTGTTTTTATTTCCCCTTCATGAGGAAGATGAGCCTTGGAATATGAAGAAGAAGAAGAACCTGACTGTTTTGTTCTGACTAGTTACCTGATTTTTTTGTTGTGCTTTGTGCAGGATTCTAGGAAATATTCGGGCATAGTTGAGGACTGTTGTTGTGATTATGAGACTGTAGACAGTCTTAATGGAGCAGTGTTGAATCCTTTGTTGCAAGAGCTTGTTACTACTCCATTCTTTAGATACTTTAAGGTCTGGTACCAACTCATATTTGCTAATTGTAGAAGAGACTTTACATATTATAGTTTGACAGCTTTTTGATCTACTGCAGTCGTTATTTTCTTTGGAGATCATTATTGAAGTTGTAGAGTTATAGCGGGGATTTCTTTTTATTATTCTTGTGGAATTTAATTTGATGTTGGTGGGTTAACTTTGAAATGTACTAACTTATTGAAATGCTTCATTTGGAATGTCAGTCTCTTTGCTGCAAAACTATTTTCATGCTCTTAGATGAGGCTGATTGAGTATATGACTAACACAGAGTAATGGGATATGTTTTAACTCAGTAATATGAAATAATATAGGGCAATTAGTCTAGAAAACTGGCATAGGTCTTGGGTTTGAAACCCCGCTGCGACAATGAATTTCTTGGGGTACTCACATATAGTTTACCATGTGATTACCCAGTGTGTGTGGCTGGTGAGGTATTGCTTGCACCAGGTGGTTAACCAGTGTGCACCCTAAGGATGGTGGCTGCGGTCAACAATGGCAGAGCTAGAATTTTGTGTCCACATGCACACACAAGTGGAAATTTTGTTTAAAGGGAAGAAAAGTTACTTACAAATTTAGCAAAGAATTCAGAGTAATGCACTCCATTTTGACAGAATATGCCTACTAATTGTTTCAATATAATTAAAATATTAATAGTTCAATTTTCTTTTAGAAAAACTGAGTGGTGCCAGAGCACCCACTAGCTCCTCTTTAGCTCCACCACTGGCTGCAGATTCACTGTTAACAAAAAATATGTGGCAATTAGTCTATAAGACTCTTTTGGTTTTTTTCCTATTTAAAAGGAACTTGAAAACGATTGCACAAATTACTTAGATGCTGCTGCACCCTATTGGGGTGTTGCCTTCAGCCATTTTGTTGTATGTCTAGATATGATCCTTATTTACTTCTTCCCTTCCTCCTCAGGTTAAGCTGTGGTGTGACTGCCCCTTCTGGCCCGATGATGGCATGTGCCGATTGCGTGATTGCAGTGTTTGTGAATGTCCCGATAATGAATTTCCAGAATCATTTAAGAGGCCATCATATCGCAGTCTTTCATCTGATGATCTGGTATGTCAAGAGGGAAATCCCCAGGGTACTGTTGATCGCACACTAGACACCAAGGTTTTCAGAGGCTGGATAGAAATAGATAATCCATGGACAAATGATGATGAAACTGATAATGGTAATTGTTATTTACTTTTATGATGCATATCATATGCTTTTCTTTGTTTGTATATCCTGAAAACATTCAGTATCTATGTCGGATGTATAAATTGTCAACAAGAAAAGCATGTGGAATAATATGGATCAGAACGGTACTTCTTTTCTTTATAATCAATCATATATACGATGTCTATTGCATTAACTTACAAGTCGCACATTTGAAATTTGTCATAATGCATAATTTCCTTATTAAGCTATGATTGTTGTCATTGTGAAGAGTATCTGTTGATTGCAGGGAAAAACTGACACTTTGTTATCTTCAGGTGAGATGACATATGTAAATCTCCTATTGAACCCTGAACGTTACACCGGCTACACTGGGCCATCAGCCAGAAGGATATGGGATGCTGTATATTCGGAAAATTGTCCTAAATGTGAGTACTTCATTCCTTTGGTTAAGTTCTTCGTTCCTTTGGTTAAGATGACCATTTGAAATAATGATTCCAGAGTTATTCTATACATATATTGTTAACATTTGATAAGATGGATTTAATCCAAAGTTTAAGTTTGCTACAAAGCCCTCTCCCGTAGGCTCCAAAATTCAAAAGAAAAGCAAAACAATGGCTGCAAGCTGGATTTTCTTTGGACCAACTGTAGCAGCTATCTTGGTGTTGTTTTTCCCCTTGTGAAGAGTGGTGAGATTCATCATATTATGGTATGGTTAATGATAATTTGTGTGCAGATTCATCTGGAGAAATGTGCCAGGAGAAGAAAGTGTTATACAAGTTAATATCTGGTCTTCACTCCTCAATCTCAGTTCACATAGCTGCCGATTATCTTCTTGACGAAAAAATAAATATGGTTTGTTTCTCTTGTGCCTCTGAATGCCGTATCTTTTCACCTTTTATGTATATGAAGCTTGTTGCTAGATTGCAACTAAAACTGTCTTATTACATAAAAGCAATGGCTGTTGTATTGAATGCTTAAGTATTTGAGCCATGATTGTCAAGTATTGAATGTGGAAAACTCTGAACCTTTAGTCTAAAATCAATCCATAAATTACTGACCATTAATAAATTAGCTAGAATTCTGATGGCTCGTTTGTTGCAATTTCAGTGGGGTGAGAATCTTGAATTGATGTATGATCGTATTCTGAGATACCCTGATCGTGTCCGAAACCTGTATTTCACTTTCCTGTTTGTTCTCAGAGCTGTCACAAAAGTGAGTCCTTCTATCTTGTGTCCTTGTTTTCAGAACTCATTTAATTATTCTTTTGGTGAAATTTCTTAAGAACATCCGTATTCTTTCCTTGATATATTTTGCAGGCATCGGATTACTTGGAGCAGGCTGAGTATGACTCTGGTAATCATGCAGAGGACCTGAAAACACAATCCTTGATGCTACAGCTGCTTAACAATCCAAAATTGCAATCTGCTTGTCCACTTCCATTTGATGAGGCTAAATTGTGGCAAGGGCAAAATGGACCTGAACTTAAGCAGCAGATTCAAAAGCAGTTTAGAAACATTAGGTTTTTATCTCAACTTTTCCTTAAAAAACAAATAAAATTATGATCTGAATAAAATGGCAAATCCATTCATAGTTCTCTGATTTTATCTAATTTTTAAAGTCATCAGAGAAACGGCATGAAGTTGCGGCGAAGTCTTTCTTTTATTCTTTTATTCTTTTTCCAAAATTCTTGATAATAAATCTATTTTAACTTTAAATTTTCATGTTTTAGTGCCTTGATGGACTGCGTAGGATGTGAAAAGTGTCGGCTTTGGGGAAAGCTGCAGGTTCTTGGTCTTGGAACTGCACTAAACATCCTTTTCTCGGTTGATGGTCAGAATCATGTGGCTCAACCGGTGAGTTTCTGAACTATTTTTATAGTTTCCTAATATTATCCTTTACCAAATTTCCAGTGAATTTTGGTCAAACACATTTGGAGCAGTTTATATATGCATTAACTTATTGCTCTTTCGACTGAAAATTGTGTTACTTGTGATTACAGCTACAACTGCACAGAAATGAAGTGATTGCTCTGGTAAATCTACTCAATAGACTCTCAGAATCTGTCAAATTTGTCCATGAAAAGGGGCCCTCCATTGAAAGATTAATGGATGCGGGGCTGCCTTTAGAACCTCCGGCGAAAAACATTGGTTTATGGTGAAGAGAGAGATCGCCATCTACAATTTTTGAAGGTAAAGGCGACATACACATTAATTTAGACTATTGAAGAAAGCTTTAGACCCAGGTTTTGGAAAACAAACCTGTTTTGAGGTGTATACAAATGCATACTTACATGGATGAAGTAGCAAGTGTAATATGTAGATCGCCTATGGTAGATCTGAGAAATCCATTTATAGCACAAATTTTTTTTAGTTGGGGGTTTTTTTTTCGGGGGGAGGAGGGGTGGGGGAGGGGTTTGAGGGGGTTTGGCGATTTACCCATTTAGAAGCTTTTAAATGCACTTCACTAAGTATTTTTGGAAGTTCAGTTCGTTTAAAATGATCAACGGGTGAACGTTGTCTGGCGACTTGGTTTAACTCCCTGTAAACTCTTAAAAGGGGAAAATCAAAATACAATAGATACAGGGTAAAAGATATTTTTGACTCTATGTATATTGAACCATGAAAAAAATATTTTTTTAAATCGAATTTCAATGTTTATATATTTTAAGAAATATGACATTTTGATTAAAATTTTGTCCAATTTTGGTCAGAAAATGACGTTATTTTTTTTATTAGTCGTAATATTGTAATTTCATTGGATTAATATGGCAGAATAAGACATTGAACCAACTAAAGAAAACATTTAGAAATTAAACCTTAAACTATATAAATTTTTAAAAATCAAATATTCTTTACCAACTCACCTAAATAGTTTTAATTTATTTTTTTTAAACCTAATTTATTTCCTTGGTTAATAAATTTTATTAGTATTAGTTTTTTAATTATAATTTATAGAAATATGTACTCAGTTATCATTATTTATTATATTAAGTAAGTAACAGTATACCACAAGTTCTAATTTTATTCATAATTTTAATTTATATTGGTAATATGTGACATTATGATTATTATTTAATAGCACATAATATTTTATTGCATTTATAACTTTTTTCCTAGTTAGCTAGTTATAATTATTTATTCATAATATTATTTTTAATTTAGAATATTATTGCATTGTAATTTTAATTTATTATTAGTTACATTGTTACTTAATTATCATTATTTTCTTTTCTTAAATGTTTAGAAATTTATGATTTTAATAATTTTTTTTATTAATTATTAAATTAAATTAACTAATTTTTTAATAGTTTCAATTTATATTCAAAATAAAAAGTGTAGTATATTTATTATTTATAACACTATAGTTGTCATTGTTTACTTTATTAAATAGTATTATATTATTGTTAGTAATTTTATTTTACCTTATAATTTTAATTAAATTTTATTTACAATATATTTTTAGTTATCATTGTTTAATAGTTTTGATTTCCAAAATTATATATATTTTGAGTTTTAATTCCAATTTCAAATTTATTTTTATTTTATTTTATTTTTGGGCTAGAGTTCTATATCTAAAATTGTAAAAAATACAAGGTCAAAAAAGAAATATTTTCTAGAAGTTTGGTATGTGAAATACCGATTATGTCATTCTTCCGTTCAATTAATTATATGCGCTAATCTGAAGATTCAATTTCTAAAAATGTATGAACATTGAAGTTCGATTTAAAAAAATATTTTTATTACGATTTAATGTCTAAAATTAATAAAAACACATGATCAAAATACATTTTAGCCATTGATATATGAATGTTCGTGAGAGCTGACACCTGAAACCTATATCATTTTAGGTGTTGTATGAATGTATTTTATTTATATGAACAAATCAGACACATCAAATCAAAATAATATATAAATAGACAAATATTAAGTCTATTTGATTCATTTACTAAGTTGATTCGGTTTAATTACTGAGTTGATTTAATTTCAATAGTTTTAAATTTGAAATTCGGATTGAATTGGTCATAAATTTATTTAAAAATTAATATATTATATAAATTTACAAATATTAAGTTTGTTGATATGAGTCATACTTTTTTTTTCCTTTCATTTATTGAGTTGACTAGGATATAAAAATATTAGATATACTAGAATCAAAGGTTTTTGCGTGTGCAAATTAAGAATTTAAAAAAAAAAAATTGTATAAAAAAAGAGGGTGCGGGAGGTGCACACTTACTTATGTAGTTAGGTAAATATGAGTGATTTAAGCATTGTATTTTTTATTATTAATTTGCTGGGGTATAATTTTTAAAACACTAATTCTCACATAATTATGTAAGCAAGTGTGCACACCCTTTTTTTTCCTAAAAAATGAGAAAATAGTTATTGGAAATTAATTTTAGTTTGAATTTGAAGGGTGTTTGTCATTTACTATGATAGAACTTCAGAGTGTCCCTCTCACTTTATAAATAGATAACTCGGTCTGAGTACTATGCAAACTCAAATTTTTTTTGATCAATTATTAAAACTTATGATTTAATCATCGGATGTCGGAGAGTCATATAATATAAATAACGATAAATATAATTTCATATGCATCAGTTTGTACCTATTTACATACTCCCTCCGTCCAAAAAAGAATGAGTCTTGACTTATCATTTTGTCTCACAAAATGATGAGTCAAGTCTCATTCTTTTCTGGACAGAGGGAGTATTTATGTGGATATAGACAAAACAATATTGAATGTATTATAAACAAATAAATTACCAAAGAAAGTGTGAAAAACAAGCAAAAAGAAAAATACATATATAAAAAATTACTATGAACAAAATATTAAAAAATTAAATCTAATCCAAGCAAAAGCGGAAGTTTTACGAAAAAAATATAAAAAATTATTATAAATAATATATTATAAAATTATGTCTAATTTGGACAATACCGATGTTTAAACTAGTCAAAAAATAAAATGAAAAAAATAAAAAACTACACCATGTCCACATGTTGATCATTCATCATTATGTACAGTAATCAATGAAATAGCATTGTTTTAACAAGACTATTGGCCCTATTTGTCGCAGTTTTTTTTTTTAAAACAGTCTAAAGCTTTAGGCTATGGAAGAAAAAAAAAATTATGGATCAAATTTTTTAAATAAATTAAAAATACTATTATACTTAAATTATAACGTAATTGTAACAAAACAGCTAAAAGTTAATCAAATAATCAACCAAAAAAACTCCTTAATTTGAATGCACACATCGAAATGACTCGATAAAAGAAAAAAGAATGCCAACTTCGCACCATAATTTAAAAATACATACAAGGGTTAGTATATACAGAGGTCCAAAGATAATGTCATATAAGAGCTCTCCCTGCAGTGCCAGTATTCCACCCTCTCTCCTTCTCCCTGTGGCTTTGCTTCCTCTGAATTTCCTTTGTTACCCTTCTGCCATTGCCGCCACCAAATACTCTCTGACCCATCTTCCCTCGGCTTCCGATGGAAACTCGAACCTTTTCCATTCCTACATTTACACCACTGCCTCTTTTCACGTTTTCTTTGTTACCCTTCATCTGCATTTTCTTTTGAAGGCTTCGTCTCAATACGCTGCCGAACTTCTTACCTCCATTTTCACGTTCTTTAGGACTCTCCCAAGCTGTCATCAGTTCAGGCACGCATTTCGGTAAAAAGTGATCCTCGTCTTCTGTGCCGTTTGCTTGTAGCTTTGCTAAACAAGGTAAAGGAATTAGGGAGTTAAGCCGTGAAGCTGAGTCTACCGGAATCCTTTGCAGCGTTGTGCAGATAGAAACTCTCCCAGTCTGCTTTGGCAGCAGTTGGCTTTGTTCTGCTATTTCAGGATTATTTTCTTTTTCTGTAAGATCATTGTGCTTACCAAAACCATCCAACGCCGTTGGGAATTTGTAGCTATTGTTGTTCTCAGTAAGTGGACGGTTCAGATGTACTTGGTCGTTGCCGCCTTCGTTCAAGTTCTTTGGAATTCCCAATGGCCTAGTGACAAGTGGCGGCCTTAGAGGTGTAGAATTGGGATCTTCTTTCTGTCGTTTGATTTGTTGCTGCTGCTGTTCCGCTATTTTAGTATCCACATGCTGCCTTGCTAGCTTTCTCTCTATCAAAAGTTGAGATTCGAGTTCCTTGATCTGCATGGTGAACCCAACTGTTACTATATTTAACTCCGGGACACAACAAACAGAAAAATTCAGCCACTCAGTGAGTGCTAAAATAAATTAAAAATACAAATCACAATTAGGTCTAAGTCACTTCAGTAACTAAACACATTAAATGAAACAATGTAATATCTCCTTAAAGTTTGCAAAGGTTAAAAATGGTCTCTTTTTGGAGAATAGAGAGAGTAACTTTGTAAATGAAAACATATGAAGATGATTTCTCGTGGAATACCTTATCTTGTAAGTTTTTGTTCTTCAAGTCTTTCTCTTTCATCTTCACTTCCAAACCGTG
Organism: Pittosporum tobira; assembly: GCA_032359685.1. Taxonomy (NCBI): domain Eukaryota; kingdom Viridiplantae; phylum Streptophyta; class Magnoliopsida; order Apiales; family Pittosporaceae; genus Pittosporum; species Pittosporum tobira. The sequence goes on along the minus strand of JAUMHB010031961.1, from coordinate 8,028 downwards.
AATGGTGTCCTCCATCCTCTTGGCTTGCACCTCTTTGAGCTTCATGTCTTGCTTGGTTTTATCAACCTAAGTAGAAGATATACCGGGTTAATATGAATGCAGATGCTAACTGTGCTAAATACATTAACAAGAAAGAAATACATCTAAGATGGATCATTTTGGGAAAATATGGAATTCAATCTCGAACTCTAGTTTACCAATTGTTTGTATTTTATAAGCTCGGTGCTTTCTAGTTGTTTCTTTGCAGGACCCAACTCTATCCCTCTCACTCTACTTGCAAAGTTGAGCGAGCACAGAGTCTCACTCAAGTCCTTCTCATTAGGAGATATTTGTACGAGCATTAGTGTCTTTGAATCTCCACCTGTAAATGGATACCGACGCATAATTAAACAGTGATTTCAATTTTGGAACAACATAAACTGAAACACATATATAAAAGTAGCTGATAATTTATTCCTTCCTTGTTTATTATAAATGAAGTACCTAACGAGTCCTGAAGCAAGTGAGTAAGCTTGGAGTTCCTGCACATGAGAAAATAATTCAGAAATTCAAAAATCACGTATAAGACATAAAAGTAACCCTACTCAGTATCTTTTAGTACCTGAAAGGAACATGTGGGCTCTTAGTTGCAAGCGCAGATATAACATCCCCAAGTGCAGAAAGGGACCGGTTAATATTTTGGGCTTCCTTTAGTCTTTCTCCTTGTACTTCTGTCTTTGCTACTCGTTCACTCCCTGCTAGGTCTACAAGCCATAGCTTGCTTCTCGTACATTCCCCGTTCAACAAATTCTCCCCCATCACCATAACACAATGTATGCTGCATTCACAAATTAACGCACTGAGATTCTGTATTGTCTTTGAAAAATAATGAGATTTCAAACAAAATAATAATTCAGTTGTAAAAGGAAAAAACTAACCAATGTGATCGACTGCTGTGCTCATTAGCATTAGTAGATCCAACTGCCCTTGCATTACTACCAGTCTGTAGAACTTCCCACACTTCACTGACATTCTTTACATTTGCTTCAATAAGTCCTGGAACATGATGTATTCCTTCACCTACTTGCCTTATTTCAAGCCTACAAGGGGATATTATACAATTAGATTTTTATATATGTGGTCAGAAATTTAAAAAACTTAGTTAACTAGTTTGTATTCATCGAACATCTGGCATGACATAGATAATCGGTAAATAGATATCCATTTAAAAGACCCATTTTTTAACTTTTTTCAATGAAGAGGAAACAAACATGTAAGCATTTATAGAACATTCAAGAAGATTAATGGCTACCTTGAAGCTCATTGCAGTTACGGTTTGGTAAAATTTCTATAACAATCTTATGTTCGGTATAATAAAGGAAAAGAATCTGTAGTACACAAAGGTAGATAGCGGAGAAGAGCGTCATCAAACTTCCATTATTATCAAACTAAAACTAGCTATAAAGTTGAACATGTCTTGCTTCTGGGGTAACAAATTAAGATATTGAGTTTCCAAATTTACAATGCTTATGTTACACAATCTCTTCTAGGTACTTGAAAGCTGACGCTTTGTATGTTATCAATATATAGTAGATATTGTGATATATTCCTTTTATGTTATGCATGTTTTCATAACGAGTGAAATGCCCATTTTTATCTTACACACACACACACACACATTTAATGAAGGCCACTTTATCCTAACAAAGAAATATAAGTAAGGTTGTAAATGAAATCCGAATTATCCTGCATCTATCTGAAATATTGTATTATTTTTATGTATCCATTCAAAGAAGATATTATTCGTTATATGGTCAAAGCGGCTATTTCCAAAACCGTATCCGTTAAGATTTCCATGAATCTCTTTGCATCGAAAATTTTTTAGTAGATTGTTTAGCCTACCTCTTTGCAACTACTCCTGAATGTGATCCTGAGACGAGCAAATCTCGTATCTGCTCATTATAAACTTCTAAAACGCTGACACAAATTTCATATCGGAATTGTTTCTTCCGGTCCTCGATGATACGAAACAACTCTTCAAGAGTCCTAAAATTGACACCCCGAGCTTCATCTGTGCCCTCCATCGTGAAGGTCTTCCCAGTTCCCGTCTGCCCATAAGCAAATATGCACAGATTGTAGCCATCTAGAACTGATGTCGCAAAGGGAGCTATATCCTCGAATACATCAACTACCCAAACAAGCAACGACTGATGAGATATACAACATATATTTCTATATATATATATATATATAACATGCGAAAATTGGAAAAGGAGTATTCCTATCATGAAAATTAATAGAAGCTGATCATTCTCGTTCATTACTACCTTGGTCTGCTTGGGGGCCAAAAACAGCATCAAACTTGAATGTTTTTCTAAAAGTCCCGTTAGATTTTATTGTAAGCTCGTTATCTTTAGCAGCTCCAAAATCAATCGTCATTGAAGCCCCATCAGCAATTTCTTCACTGTTCAAAGGCCTACACCGACAAAAGACTCTGATGTTTCCTGCAAGACCCATAATTCACAATTATAAGCTAAACAGTTCGTTATCTTGTTTTAGCATCTATAGTCTAGAATAACTAACCTTTCAACTCTAAAATCTTGTTGTAAAGCTCTTTCCGCTCCTTGGCTCCTTTGATATGTTTGATCTTTAGCTCTTCGTTCAATTCAACTTGTTGATGTACTATCAGTAAAAAATAACGCATTGAGAAGCAGGGACATAAATGGATATAAAATTAGAAATTAAGATCAGTAGGCATGTAAATTTACATTTTTCCTGAATTAAACTACTCATGTCATTCATATCTCGCAGAAACATTTTATAAGATGATGCCTCTTCTGCTAGCTTAATTTGTTCCATTTTCAATATCTGTTGAGAAAAAAAAAAGTTAACACCTGTTCTAATTTGTTTGATCATAGATACATTTTAGCAATGAATGTAGGTTTCACTACCTTGAGTTTTCTTTTCAAGTCCCTCAATGATGAAAACCATCTGCTTTTCTCTTTCACTTGCCCCTCAACCGCAAAAGCTGTGAAATGGAAAAATCAAAATGGTCCTCATCTAATCTACTTCAATTTAGTCGGTGGTTGCAAAACAAGAAATAAACTTCCATACCTAATGATCCGACATGCATCGATTTGCGCATGAGCTCATTTTGGAGCTCCTTCAAAGACTTCCAAGCTTCTTGGCATTCTCTGCTCTTTTGTTGATTCTCCCTCCTAAGCAACTCTAACGCCCTTTTTGTTTTATTTAGTTCATTTTTCTGACACTCATAATCTATTTTAAATTTCTCCATAGCTGCTTCCACGTTACAGTTTCCATCACCCTAAACACATCATTCAGAGATGGAAAATCAATAAATTTATGAAAATTCAAACAGCTTACTTTATTACAAAGTACAGCTTCTGAAAGGCAACTACTTTCGGAGGCTCGTATTGTGATATCGGAGAGATTCCCATAAGTTTGCCCATTTCAACATCTCTACCTATGCAAGTCAAAAGATTGTTCAGCAGAAATCGGAAACACATAACAATAAAGTCCTCAATTTTCCATGCAATACTAGTTAACTTTAGACAATTTGAAATTAAAACTTTTTTCTCCATAAATTTCATCACGCCATATATACAACTACTCCTGAATTAACGTAAATAACTGAAATGGCACCTTTCAGTAGATTGTCTTCATTTGCTGGCTGTGGAAGGAGCTCAAATGAAGATTCTTCATGTACATCTTCCTGTGATGTTCGCCGCAATGTAGAAATCTTTATAGCAGCTGGGGTCTCTGAATTGTACTCCATTTCAGACCCATTAATACCATTTTCTAATGAGACGTCAATGGAGGAGCTCTTCAAAAATTCAAGTGAATCCTCATTGCCTCTTTTTGGAATATTAGGTGATTCCGTACAAATAACCAAATCAGGTGACCTCAAAGAAAACCGCAGCTTGGAACGACCTATAATTAAGACAAGAAATCTTGATCAAGCCAAATGTAAAAAAGATCAACACTTTCTTCATTTTCCGATGAACAGTAACATTATTTGCAGTTGTGTCACTCGTATTTTCGGCTACAGAAGTAATTAAGAATATATTTTTTCAACAAAAGATTCACAAAATCTAAGAATGGAAGACATGATCAATACAAAAAACATACAAATTAAGAGTATAAGTTAACTCTACCTTCAATCTTGTTTGGATTAACATCATCGGCATCCGCCATTCTTGAAGTCTGCAAGATGGCCAATCCGAGTAAGGGGTCTGCCACGTAGAAGAGCACCAAATTAATAGAATGTGTGTGTATGAATTAGTGAATTGGGTGATAAGAAGTATACAATGAAAATGAATATGTTGTTGCTGCCAAGAAACAACAGTAATAAGAAGTGGGTCATGCCATTGATGATCGTCTATTGATAAAGAGAGATTCAAAACTATTTGAATCGAGAAAAAGTGTAAAAGGGTAATGAATGCTTTTCAATTTTTTTTAAGAGGGAAGAAGAAAGTTTCAATTGATATGCCGTTAATTTCGTTCATTCTCCGTTATGTTTAGAGACGACCGTTGAGTTTTGAGTTTAAAATTTCTTACCCGGCAAAAGAAATTGAAGGGCTTGTTTGGACAAATTCGGTTTCCGGGGAGGCGGGGAATGCTCAACTTTCCTCGTTTGATGGCTGTGAATTGGTGCATGTTGTTAACATGTTATTAGTTTATTATTCACTCCGTCCCAAATAAAATAAATTGAGTATTTTTTTCGTTTTCATAAAATAAATAATTTGAATATATATTTCAATAAAAATATATTGTGTATATTTAAAGAATAAAAATTTTATATGAATATTCAAGTCTAATGTTGGCTTGTTTAAATTTTTCTCGTATAATTTATTGAGTTTAAAATAAAATTTGTTTAATACTCATTTAATTATCGAGTCAAACGCAAATACAAATTGAGCCTGAATAATTATAAGTTTTCGAGCAAGTTATATATTTAGTATCAATAGAAAAATAGTAAATTTTATAAAGTTTGAACTTCAAACAATTAATCTAATTTTAAAATGTGTTAACATTCTACTTATTAATATTTCGAATTCAAATCGAACCCGCGTTTGGTTATATTTAGAGCCCCATACGTATTAGGTTTATTAATTTATTCAGCTTACCAAAGCATTTTGCATTATACTCTACTCATGCTCTAGCGGATCTCAAGTGATCATGTATATTCGCAATTTTAGCAATGATTTTTTTAGCTGAAAATATACCACATGTGTTTCAACAAAAGAAATTGTTTTCAAAATTTATGGGTCAATTTATTAAATTTTTAGAAGTTAATGTAATTCAGTTAGGATTGAACATAACCAATGTTTTTATATATAAAACTACTTACATATTTTACGACATATAAATTTGTACTCCATTCGTTAAAATTTGACGAGTGCATGTGAATTTCAAACTAAAGATTTCAACATTTGAAAACAATTTCTCTTTTTGGAGCGGAATGAGTAATTATTAAGAAGCAGTCCAAGACTATACTAGCCGGGAACTAAACTATTTACAGAACTCCTCTAAACCAAGAAGTCTACTTGATTAGTAACAACGAAGAAGGCATCTCCAACTTCTATAAATTGAGACATGGGTTCTCTGCCATTATCAAATTTCCAGAACAGTTTTTGCATAATTTACCCCCTCAACTTTTAATCTGGATGTGGCTGGAGTACGTATCATGTGTAAAATTTGGCAAGAAAAGAAAAAGGATTACACTATTAATTGATAGTTACAACTGATATGTCGCACAGGTCCGCTTTGGGCCTGAGGCTGATGCTTGCTGAGTTAATACAAAGGGCGCGCGTTGGCTAGCTGCTCACCACATCTTTAGTCTGAAAGATACTCCTGGTTGCAATTCACCACTCACTACCTACGTTGTAATTTCTCATGAAAATTGTGCTCTTTTTTTTCTGGACAAAGCGAGTATTTAAGCAATTCTCTCATGAAGTTAATGTGACCATCTTAGCAAATAACAATACAACGAAATAAAAACAAGAAGGAATTAAAAGAGCCAATGGTACAAGAACATAATTTTTTTTATATAAAAAACTACGGTGCCTGCAATATCATTATATTTTAAAAGAGAAACAAAAGTAGTATACGTCAATCTTCTTATATTACTACAAAGAAAAATTGTAATCCACCGAAAATACAAGATTGTTCTTAAAAGGTCCATAAGCGAAAAACACAAGCCCACACATAAACAAACCCCGATTCGTACAGCATATGTCGTTTTAGGTGATGTATCATTCAACGCTTATACAATATGAACCATATCCAACAGATCAATGCGCCCAAATTATATTTTTTGTTACACACTTATACTGCAAAATGAGGTTTATAGTTTTAACACATGCAAGAATGACTTTCTATAATTGCATCAGGAAGAAAGACTACTTCTCCAAAGGAGATTAATAACATTTCCTTCGGTTGTTGATCCATATATCAGAATTTAATCACTTGGTTACGGCTTATGTGGAAAACTGGAGACGGGAAAGAAGATATCTGAGAAGCGAGTTAGCAAAATAAAACGAGGTCCACGCCTAGGTAACCGAAAAAACAGATGAACATTCGTTGCACATTCGTTGCCAGGGGACCAGCAGCTATCTTGTGGCTCTTACATAACATCAAGAAAGTTCAAATGTGAAGGAAATAAGCACTACCACAGATCAAACAACCAAAGCATTTTCGACGGTTGTACCATTTATTCTCTTCATAGATTTATATCCATTAACTAAGAAAAATGCTACTCTTTTTATAGGACGGAGAAATGATACAACCAGGCTCTGACTGTAATTCTTGCATTGGGCTGTTTTCACAGAAAAGTAAGGTTGGAATGACACATAAGAACGACTGTGAAAGTTTAGGAAACTTATGAAAAGAAATCTTTCAAGATTTCCTATGGTCCCCTTCTATATATAGTATACTCGCTTTCCCCGGTCATATGACAATTCCATGCATTTAATTCAAAAAGAAAGGACGGTAGTACAGTTCAATGTTTTTATTCTACAGCAACAACGTATGCAGCAGGCTATCGCGACTTCTTTCCCTGTATAAATTTACGTGGTCTTCCATAATAATCTCATTCTTTTATCTCATACAAAATCGTACAATCTATTGATCTACCTTTTTCCAGAATTTAGAAAGCTATATATGATGATGTCGAAAATACCAAAGTCAAGGTTTGTGACAGAAGTTGCTCCGCCACGGTTCATCTCTGTGATTAGGCGTCCCCTGGAGAAGAGCTTGGCTACCATTAATGAGGACCAAGAGAGTGAGAATTTACGTGAAAGCCCCTCTATGTCGTTTGGTAGATCTTTAGATCGCCGCGACAGAGATTTTCAAGTCTCTAAATTATGATCATGCAACAATTTTACAGTTTTGAGGAAATAAAGAATCAGAGGAGCAGTTTGCAGTTGTAACGCACTATTCTCTGTCATTTTCTTTCTTTTTTTTTTAATTTATTTATTTTTTTCTGAAGAAGAAGAGCCTTCATTCTTCACAGTCTGCATTTTATAGGCAGTGATGGATTGAAGTCGAGAAGTTTCATTTGACCATTTTTGTAGCATGGTAAGCACTTGCTATATCGGCAGTGAATGAAGTTGACATGTTTTTATTTTTTCCTTTAGTACTCGTGGATTGTTTTTTTTAATTATTATTATTTCTTTTGTATTACCATTGTTAGAAAATATAATATTAATTATATTAATATAATTACTATTATATTATAATATTTATAATAGTTTGAATATTTATGGTATTAATGTTTATGATATAATTAATATTATAATATTTATAGTATTATTAGTATTAATTAATATTCGATATAGAATTGAATTGTATTACTTGATCCGTAAATTGTTCTATTAAATATGTCTATATAAATTCTCGTATGTACTCCATAATTCTCAAATCATATTAATAAAATTTTGTTCTCAAATCATAATATTAATAAAACCACTTCGCTACCACCACTCAAAGCATCATCGTCGTCGTCTTCGCATCACAATCGTCGTCGCT
>JAUMHB010031950.1:0-21269 GCA_032359685.1 Pittosporum tobira | reverse complement strand
GAGGGGGGTTGTTTTGTGTTGGGGGTGTGGATTGTTTGACTTTTTCTTTGTTGACCTTTATCCACTTTTTTCGCCATTTCTCTCCGGCTTTGCCTCCTCACCTTTGTTTCAATAAACAATAAAAGAAAACATTTTCACGTCTTCAATTATTTTTCTTTCTAAATAGATTCGGCTCCAATACAATTACTCTAAATTAAGAGTATTAAAGGGGTCGAATTATCATTTAAAGTTGTTTAATTTAAATTTGATTTATTAAAAATTTGACAACATTAAAAAATTTAAATTATTTATGAAAAAAAATTGAATTTAAATTGTTACAAAAATTAATAAAAAAATAATTTAACTACACGAGTTAAATTTAAAATTAAAAAAAAAACTATTTATATTAACAAATTAAACTTAAATTCAATACATTCGATTTGATTCGTTTAACACATATTTTAAGCGAACTCTTACTATTATTATAAATTTTGATTTGATGGAGAAGAAGAAACAACGTTGAACCGCATCTTTTGTTTTATACACAAGTTTCGGTATAAATTGACAAGGGTAGGTTGGTAATAGAGTTGGTTTTGGTTTTGGTTGTACTCCGCTTTGAATGTCACGTCCAATAATGTTCTCCATATGGCATGGTGTCAGACTAGCATGGTCTAAAATTTTTCGGCCATCAAAACCAGTCCGTGATCGCTCCAGAGACTCTCAAACCTTCGGTCAGTAAACTCGACTTATATTTTTAGTGAAATTTTTAGCATATAAATTAAACGACAAGCATTTGTTTTTAAGACAACTCATAATTTAAGCAACATTATATAAATAAAAATATGTAACATATTTAATCACATTAATTTACAGCAAACAAGCCAACCTTTTATTACTTCAATAATAAATCAGACTTTACACATTTTCGTCTAACACACTTTGCCTAACCTTGCCACAAAATATTTATAATCAAATACACAAGTCTAGAATTTTATTACACAATATTTCATACTCCCACATTCGTGTACAAAGGTCTATTTATATACTACAACAATACAACTGCTGAAAACTATCTGGACATTTCAAAATTCAAAGGCCACAACTTCCAGCATAACTGCTGGGCAGTTTTCTGCTTCGAAAACTGCGAGGGCTGCCAAATCTCAGCTTGTGTCTTGACACACGAGATTCTGGCTCCTGTTTGTCCCAATCGTCTTGGTCCATGCACCTTTTGATTTCCAGTTGTTTATGCTTTGGCTTGTGCCAAGTTCAATTTTCCTAGCCACCATCTTGTATTGCTTAGTCGTCTCTTGTTTAAGTGCCGTGCCACTTGATTTCATTCGTGTTTAGGCTCCCCTAAACATAATGTTGGGTTGACCACACCCATTTTTCCATGTGCCACATTGAACCACCGTGTCCAACCGTGCCATCATGTTTTTGGCCTTCGCCCACAGCATGCTCCGTTTTTGATTCGAGCTACAGTTTTTCGTCTTAGGGTGAATGTTTGCACCATCAGCAGCATCGAGTCTCATCACTTTGCCCAAATGATGCCCAATGCTTGCCTTAACCGTGCCAAGCCTTTGCCATGACTTGGTCTGGTTTGCCCACAGTGGTTGCCGGCCTGGCTGCCATCAGACTGCCTCGGCTGCCATCTGTCTAAGTTGGCTGCCACCACCCCGATTTGGCTGCCATCGATTCAGTGTCATGGCATGTCTTGGCACGCTAGCGTGCCACGACACGGAATCCAATTGTTAGACCCACCACTTGAAAATTTGACGCCCTTGTCGAATGGATTTGTTGCCACCGCAACATCATTTGAGGAGATTGGATGCCATCAATTTCTTAGTACTTCCGCTGTTGATGCACCCCTGCTTATTTAGGCTTTACTTGGCATCCCCTCCAACCAAGCAACCATGTCCATCACTTCTTCTCAGTTTTTACCATGACCAGGTTCAAGTACCCGTATTATTGAGATACTCGAAGTGTCAACCTGTGGACTGTCCCCAACCGAACTCGGATCTGATTCCTTATGAATCTCTGATCTTATGGTGTTCAGTCTGCTCTTTAATGGGCAGTCTCTCATGAAATGTGGCCCATGGAAAATGAAGTAGCCTTCTTCAAATCTGGACTTTTTATTCCCCTTCTGCTCGCCAACATTTTTAGGAACCTTTTCTTTCCCATTGCCTTTTTCACAGTTAACCTCTGGGCCATGACCCCTGTCGTGCCTTTTATTTTTGTTGAGGCCACCAGTGTTATGGTCAAAGTGCATATTCACCAGACCATCCGCCACGATGATTGCAGAATGCAAATCACGAACTCCCTGCCTTTTGAGTTCTGTCTGTGCCCAAGGCTGCAGCCCAGCCATGAAGTTTAACACTTTGTCCTCCTCGGCCATCTCGTTAATGTTAAGAAGTAGAGATGAAAACTGCTTAACATCTCGTTAAATGCATGCATACGTATGCATATTTATGTTTATACTCCCGGACCGATCCTTCGTGTTTCAGTCGTCTCAAGGCATCCCGTCCCTGCCAACTTGAATTTGTGGGCATAAACTGTGCCCTTAGTTCAACCATTAAGTCGTCCCACACTGTTATTGTCGACCTTGATTTGTCGGCAACTCTGGTCCTCCACCAGAGTTTTGAATCGCTTGTCATGTACATTGCAATGATATCCACCATGTCTATTTCCTTGATGTGAGCAGTGCGAAAGTACTGCTCCATGTCCCAAAGGAAATTCTCGAGTATCTTAGCACCTCGTTCACCAGCGTACCCGTTTGGCTCAAGAATTCTGGTTTTCTGAACCATAACGGCATGAGATCCACCAATCTGTGCCATTGCCCGTTTCATAAAGACAATTTATGCGTCCATCTTGACTTGAGTCTCCCTCAATTTTTCTATCTGAAGGGCTAGACCCTCGATTGTGCTTCAGAGACATCTACCCGAACACTTTCGATTTTGCCCTCCTTTGTCATCTTGGCCATTTCCTTTTGCATCTCAACGTCCATCGAGTTGTAATGCGTTGCCAAATGAACAATCTTGCCAAACTACTTGCCAACAAAGTTCTCTAACTTTGCTATCCTGTTAACAATTTCGTTCTTCCAATTGTTGTTTGTCATCGTTTGCAGTTTGTTCTTTGCTTCGAACTAAACCTGCAGAAAATTTGTTCACCAACAAATTAGTAAACCGCCCAAATTGTCACGAGGCTGGCATGGACTAAAATTTTTCGGTCGCTAAAACCAGCCCGTGATCGCGCCAGAGGCTTTCAAGCCCTTAGCCAACGAACCCGACTTATATACTTAGCAGAATTTTCAGCATATAAGTTAAACGACAAGCATTTGTTTTTAAGGCAACTCATAATTTAGGCAACATCATATAAACGAAAATATGTAACATATTTAATCATATTAATTTACAGCAAACAAGCCAACCTTTTATTACTTCAATAATAAACCGGACTTTACACGTTTTCGTCTAGCACATTTTGCCTAACATTGCCACAAAATGTTTATAATCAAATACCCAAGTCTAGCATCTGATTACACAATATTTCATACTCCCAAATTCGTGTACAAGGGTATATATATATACTACAACAATACAATTGCTGAAAACTATCTGGACATTTCAAAATTCAAAGGCCACAACTGCCAGCATAACTACTGGGCCAACTGCTGGGTAGTTTTTTGTCTGGAAAACTGCCAGGGCTGCCAAATCTCAGCCTATGTCTTGATCCACGAGATTCTGGCTCCTATATGTCCCAGCTGTCTTGGTCCATGCACCTTTTGATTTCCATCTGTTCATGCCTTGGCTCGTGCCAAGTTCAATTTTCCTAGCCACCATCTTGTATTGCTTAGTCGTCTCCAGTTTAAGTGTCGTGCCACTTGATTTCCTTTGTGTTTAGACTCCCCTAAACATAATGTTGGGCTGACCACGCCCATTTTTCCATGTGCCACATTAAACCACCGTGTCCAACCGTGCCATCATGTTTTTTGCCTTAGCCTACATCATGCTTCGTTTTTGATTCGAGCCAACGTTTTTCGTCTTACGGGGAATGTTTTCACCATCAGCAGCATCGAGTCTCATCACTTTGCCCAAATGATGCCCAAGGCCTGCCTTTGCCATGACTTGGTCTGGCATGTCCAAAGTAGTTGCCGGCCTGACTGCCATCAGCCCGTGTTGGCTGCCATCAGACTGCCTCGACTGCTATCTCCCTATGTTGGCTGCCACCAGCCCGATTTGATTGTCATCAGCTCGTGTTAGTTGCCATCAGACTGTCTCGGCTGCCATCTGTCTAAGTTGGCTGCCACCAGCTCGATTTGGCTGCCATCGATTCAATGTCATGGCACGCTAGCGTGCCACGACACCGAATCCACCTGTTAGACCCCTAACACATGGCCTGAGGGACGACATTATTGATTATTGCAAATTGAACGAACTACCTACAACCAGAAACAGTGCAGCCCAGAAAGAGGAACACAACCCCACACCTAGAGAGGGATAGACCATCACCAGGGCAACACACGGTTGTGCACGTTTCCCTCGCCCGCATTTTCAGCACATGATTAATTAATTTCTTGTTATGAAATTGATAAAAGTAACATAAAAAATTAATAAAATATAATAAATTTTGTAATTATCTCTGGAATCGAGATTTATTTGAGTTTATAGCATCAATTTATAAAATTAATTTTTTATTTTTTATGAACAAGATAAAAGAGTAAACACATTTAAAGTTGCCCTAATATGCATGCCTGGAACAGTAGAAGACCGGAAGCTACAAATTATCTACTGTGTATTCGATTCGATTGTGACATGTTTGGATGAGAACCGCGATTGACGAAAAATGAAATAAATAAATACATAAATAAATGAAGAAGCTATTCGATCTGGGGCGTGCACATGTAAACATCTCATCTCATATCGGGAAAAAAGAAGTTAAAAAGTAGGGAAGTTGGCATGTGCCTGTGACATTACTTGCTCAATCACACATTTTCAACTAAAATCATATGATATATTACCGAAAGTAGAAATCTCAACAAGGAGGAGAGAAAAGTTACAACTGAAAGAGACCATGGTGAAGATACATACACACATACAATGTATGTGTGCGTGTATATATATATATATATATATATATATATAGATATAATAAATTACTACTATAAATTTGGAGACTCAAAATATCTGCACCAAAACTGATTATGAACCTTTGTACGAAAACACACCCACTTATATGTTATATGTGTGTGTGTACTCGTCTTCCATCAAGTTTTCAATTCACGAACAAATTATGAGCCTCCAAATTATTCTCCTTCTAATAACTACTACTGTTATATCCATCTGCTTCTGTTTGAAAATTGAAGCAGCTTCTCTCCATGAAAACTTCTGCAACTCGTTTCTAACAGATCAAAGTTCTTCACTGAAAGACCAAATAATCAAGCGAGCAAATGACCCGAAAACAGTCAACTGGATGAAGAAGATAAGGAGAGAAATTCACAAGAACCCAGAGCTTGCTTTTGAAGAATTTGGAACAAGCGAACTCATTAGGCACGAGCTCGATCAGATGGGCATAAAGTACCGGTGGCCCGTGGCCCAGACCGGTGTCGTGGCCGCCATTGGATCTGGGGCCTCACCGTTCGTTGCACTCAGAGCAGATATGGATGCTTTGCCCATTCAGGTCAGTTTTATTAATACTTTAATTAGTTCTTTAAGTTATACTTTATTTTTAATATATTTTTATATTTTGGTTGTTCCACTTGTTGACTTAAAAACATCGATGCGTAGTAGTAGTTTGTTAATCACGAATAGGACAACGGAAAAAAACTTTAAAAACTTTTTGAAAGTAACACACTTTATTAGCAATTCTTTAATATTTCGACTAATGTTTATTGGGATCAGACCTACGATCAAGTTCAAACTTCATTTTCATCTAAACACACATCGGCGAGAGCAAACAAATTTGAAACACGGACAACACAAGAGGTTTGTTCCCTCGTTTCCTTCTCTGATGCTTAAGTTAACGAAAATTGAGATAATAATCTGAATATCGATTGAGAGAGGGAAGGAATTATCATAGTATTTGAGTGTTGTTTTGAGAGAGTATTTTGTTCCGATGAGTTTACCGATGAGTTGCAAAGTTTTGGCTCTCTTATATTTTTTGGAACAGAAAGGGAGTGGAAAAATAAAGTCCCCTCATCTGTGCAGGTGAGACGGTATTTGTAGCCCTTTTGCTTTGACCCGCAGCTCGATAAAGTAGGCGTAGTACGTCTGCTGTTAGTTGACAGGTATGACGCGCCTCTTTTGATTTGACAGGACTGCAGGGTTAAGCAGCTGATTGGACATCGTCTAGGAACTTGTTTTATGGCCTTCGGCTGCTGGACTCAGATCAGGCAAGGCCGGGCTCGGTCGATGGGGCGGAGTGGATCCGCTACCTGGGTGGGCCTGGGCCGAGGATGCATAGTTTGGGAGTCCGTAATGGCGATGGTCCGGGCGGACTGATGTGGGTGGGAAAACCCCTGGAAGGCCGTTTGGCCGAACTTTGAGCTTTCTGGAAGCCGAGTGCCAGGGCCGATCATTCTTTGGGCGAGACGGGTTGTTGAGCCTTGAGGATGATCGATCGGATAAGCTGTTACGCGGGCGTTGATGATGGCCGATCGGATGTCACGTTACTACGCGAGCGTTGAGCTGCCACGTGGGATGACACGTTGCCCTAATTAGAGCTAAGGTGGAAACCTTAACCCTAAATTTAGGACGATCTTCATCATTTATATTTATAGTGAAAAAGTTGTGTGCCTTGATGAACAAATTAGTTTAAGCAGTTCACCCTCCTATGGTCCTCTTTGGATTAGGTTATTAGTAGTTTTTTTAAATAAAATATAAATTTCTTGTGCACAAATTATTAAGTATTAATTTATTTTTTTAAAAATCAACTTTCTATATAAGGTATCGATGGGAGTGGCATAAGCTCTAATGCAGGATTTTTTTAATCATTTGACCTTCTTTTTACTCTCGTCAGTTGTGATATCCTAAGAAGAAATCCAGTTAATATAGGTTCATCTCCTATATAAATATATAATATACCGAGCATAGATATGATTGACACCATGTTTGACAACTCAATCCCAAGTTTTGAGGTTGAGATTGAGTCGTAAATTTTAACTACATTTCTTGAGATTGAGATTGAGATTGAGTCGTAAATTTTAACTACATTTCACTTCGACGGAATACCAAACATGCTTCCAATCTTATGCTATAGAATTTAGTTGCCAAACAAAGCCTGTGGTATCAGAATTCTGCTATTTTATTGCATTAGTTTAAAATATTTATTTGATGCAGGAGTTGGTTGAATGGGAATACAAAAGCAAAATTGATGGTAAAATGCATGCCTGTGGACACGATGTCCATGTTGCTATGCTTCTTGGTGCTGCAAAAGTACTTCAAGAACTGGAAAATCAGTTACAGGTGAATTTTGACGATAAACAAACCAGGATTTTTCATTGCATTTTTTAAGATTCTGAAAAATAGAACGTTCGGTATTTGGTAGGGAACTGTTGTTCTCATATTTCAACCAGCTGAAGAAAGAGGTGAAGGTGCGAAAGCCATGATACAAGAAGGTGTTTTAAATAACATAGAGGCCATATTGGGATTGCACGCAGTACATAAGTATCCTATTGGCACAGTTGCAGCTCGGCCAGGCGAATTTTTGGCCGGATGTGGGAGCTTCAAAGCTACAATTACTGGAAAAGGGGGCCATGCTGCAATTCCACAACAATCTATCGATCCTATTTTGGCAATTTCAACATCCATCTTGAGCTTGCAGAGTATTGTTTCAAGGGAGACAGACCCTTTCGATCCTAAGGTGTATATATCACGAACACTTTACTCTTTCTGCTCCATAAAAGAATTGCATTTGCAGAATTTGCAAATTTTAAAAATTTTAAAGTTTTTTTTTCTAACGTCTTTACCTCTAAATGTAATGTGTTTAGTTACTTGCGTTAGCGTGTCAATGAAATTTTAATGTTAAACTTGAGATCACTCGGTTATTTTATACTATTATCAATGAAATAAGGACCCCACAATTTTTTTTGGGGCAAGTGAGGCTTTCTGTGGGAGTAACTGCTGAAATACTGCCTCCATCCTGAAAAAAAAAGTCACAAGTCCAATGTACTTTTATCTTAAAAAGAATTTCACAACACATGTATCATTGTAATTTTATGGCTCATATTTTTTTGATGTGGACCTATTCAATTTGTAAGTGGTCTAGATTTGTTAAATTGTCATTTTTTTTAATATGTGTGAAATAAGTACTTGTGGCTTCTATTTCAGGGCGGAAGGAATATATGTTTCCTCTCCTGATGAGAATTTGAACTGCAGGTAGTTTCTGTAACAATTGTAGAAGGTGGAAGTGCAAATAACGTCATTCCTGGTTCTGCTACAATGGCTGGTACTTACCGAACATTCAGCAAAGAGAGCTTCTATGCACTAAGAAAGAGAATAAAAGAGGTAACAAAATTAGCAAAGGGAACCGTTTTAATTTTTCCCACAAATTTGCCAGTTAATCTGCATTTGAATATTTCTGTAAATGAATAATGATTTTATGTTTTAGGTTATTATAGCACAAGCAGCTGTGCATAGATGCACGGCTGAGATCAACTTTAACGGAAAGGAACATCCCACAATTCCCCCAACGATAAATGACGAAAGAATTTATGAGCTTGTACGCAATATCTCAAGTACGATTGTAGGAAAACAGAACACAGAGTTATCTCCTAGCTTCATGGGGAGTGAAGATTTTGCATTTTACTTGGAAAAGGTACCAGGAAGTTTCCTTTTTCTTGGTATAAGAAACGAGAAAACTGGATGTGTATATCCTCCACATAGTCCTTACTATACCATTGATGAAGATGTTCTTCCTATAGGGGCAGCAATTCATGCCACATTTGCATATTCATATATTGTTGATTCAACTATGAACTGCAATTCCTATTCGTAAAAGTTCTTAAATATTTTTCTGTTGAATCAATTCTCTTTTAGAATTTCGTACTCACTCCGCCACTCCACCCTTCGGAGGGAGTTAAAAAAATTTAAATCTCGGTTATTCAATCTTGTAATGGACATGGAGAGATTTGGTGGCTACATAAATTCGTAGTCAATGTTATTCGTGAATCAAGCACATAGATGTGTATGTGTGTGTGTGTGTGTGTGTGTGTGTGTTGGAGCGGATCTACAACCACAGTTGGTTGTGGATTGATCCAACCAACAAGATCCGCACTGTCCATGCCTTGATCCAATAAATGAGAATAAAAGAAGACCTCACAATTTTTTTCTGTCTATGGCTCAAAAGTTTAATTCTCACCCGTTAGATCAAAATATGAAAGGTATTGATCATTTTTGCTTGATAGACTCCATAGCAAAGTAAAGTGTGATTGTGGATCTGCTCTCATTTGATACTTTTTTTTTTTTTTAACATTTCAATGTATAAATACAGTACTAGACTACTACTAGTACTCTTACAACAAGGCTTGCATAAAATATGGTAAAAGTTAAAAGAACTTGTAGCAAAATGAGATCGCACCTGGAAAAAGAAACACAGCACAAAAGCAGATTGAACGAGAAGAGAAAAAAAATCTTAAGCCCTTTACTTGAAAATCATAAATGAAATAAAACAAGCAAGGATCACGGCTAATGACGACGGAAGAGACGTGAGGGTGCTTCCGGAATCTTTCGGGGAAGGGCCGGGGGCCATGCCGGGCATACCTGGCATGTTAGGCGGCATATCCTCAGCAGCAGCAGCAGCAGCATAAGTAGCAACTAGAATTAGAAAACAAGCAGCGCAAATAGCAGCCGAGAATAAGAAAGCCATGCCTTTAAATTTCAATGCCTGCTGGTGAAGGTGGATAGTGTTTGAATGTTTTAAGAATTAGTAAGTCATTCCTGTATATATGTGTGTGTGCGTGAGAGAGCTGGTGATTGCTGTAGAATCCGTACGTTAGAGAAGTCGTAATGTTGTTCCTTGTTTGACGGTTGTTAATTTCAATTTGTATTAGTTGTGTGATAAATGATGCTGATATTTGTATGGGCTAATGGTCTCTAGTATGTCATTTTTCGTGCCGCTGAGGGGGAAGAATATCATCATTTAATTTATATTTTCCCAAAAGTACATTATAATATAAAATAAAATTGGAGAAAGGGACACATTACTGGTTGTGGAAACAGGAAATTCGGAATTTGGAAATTAAATCAAAACTTAGAATATTATGTAGAAGATCTAATTGCATTGATAATAGTGACAACTATCCAAACTTTTGGACTAGCATCCAGCATGAAATTGATACAGAGGTTTCACATTGGTGGGGAAATTAAAGAATT
Source organism: Pittosporum tobira (assembly GCA_032359685.1). Taxonomy (NCBI): domain Eukaryota; kingdom Viridiplantae; phylum Streptophyta; class Magnoliopsida; order Apiales; family Pittosporaceae; genus Pittosporum; species Pittosporum tobira. The sequence goes on along the minus strand of JAUMHB010031950.1, from coordinate 10,926 downwards.
GTCGCTCCATATTGCATTGGTATATACCAAGTTCATCGACGCTCCATATTGCATTGGTATATACCAAGTTCATCGACGCTCCATATCATTGGTATATACCAAGTTCATCGACGCTGCTTGTGTCATGCTTCAACTCTATATCGGACAGATGATACCTCACCATCTTTGCTGGAACCTGCTGAAAATAGTGAATGACAAACTCTCGATTTAGTCATCTGGTAGCCAATTCCTGAATAAATAGTAATTTAAAAAGTAATTTTGGTAACACGTGCATAAGAATGCATCTCATTCCATTTTCAATAGGGCAACGCAGTTTAAAGCCTCACCTCTCTTCTTAAGCTTATTTCTGAAGCTTCTTTTCCTGCTGAATGCTTTCTCCTATAGCCGCGAAAAAAATGTTTTAGCAATTCTATCATGAGGGACAGCGAAACCATGTTGGAGCAAATAGTATGACTCAGCGCATATATTTTACATAAACAACAAAAACCCCCCCCCCCCTCCCCCCCCCCCCCCCCCCCAAAAGAAAAAAGAAAAGAAAAGAAAAGAAAAAAGACCGACATAAGTAAAGATATACAAACTATGCAGTCTGAAGGAGCATCTGAAAACATATACCCTATTGAATAAGAACTATATACAAAGAAGTTTCAAAAATTACCACAGGCTGACCCAGCATCCCAGCTTGACGAACTGCAGCAACGAGATCTTTATTTGATTCTGTGTACATGCTAGTAACTAGCCCAGGTTGGCCTGCTCTAGCTGTCCGACCAACCCTATGCAAGAAATCTACAGCAGATGTAGCGAACTCTGCCTACAATAAAAGTGGAGACCGTACAAGTTAGATTCTTAAGGATATCAATCAGGTTTTAACATCAATACACAACTACAGTCGTACCAGGTGCCCCACTTAAATTATTACACACGAGCTCACAGATTCTAATATGGTGAGACTAATACAGGCCCACCTAAGTTTACTGGCTCCTCATTTATATCACATACCTGTATTACATGAGAAACATTTGGGACATCTAGACCACGTGCAGCAGCATCAGTGCACACAAAAACACCACCTTTCTGTTGGAAGTGAAGCAAGTTCTTCGTACGTTCTTCTAGAGAGCTATCACTATGGTAACGATGACAATGAATCCCAGCTCCCAATAAAATATTTGCAACTGCTTCAACAGCATCAACAGTATTAGCAAATATCATGGTTCTACTTAATCCACTGCCAGAATTTAGCATTTCAGAGTTAAACCCTCGGTTCACAGCTTCAATGAGCACTTCTACTTGTGTATTTATTGTCACTTCAACCCAATTCTGCTCCAGCCTTGAGCAAAAAAGGAAAACAATAAGAAAACATAAGACTTGGTGAGTAAAATGGGAAAAGTAAAAAAAAAAAAAAAGCACCACCTTAGATTGTGACGGTGGAGATAACTTCCAATAACCCAATTGGCATCCGGAAACATCCTTTTCAACACCCCTCCAGCAGTTCTCTTTCCATTCTCTGGAAGGGTGGCTGCTATGAAAATGTACTGCTTACTACGCTCGTATATTTTTCTCACCCTCCTCCAATCCTTCTTTTTTATGGCCACGACTTCAGTCTCTCCCATTAAGCTTTCCACGTCATCATCATCTTCACTCTCAGCCTCTTCCTCCTCTTTCGGCATAATATCAGGGTTAATATCTTCAGAACCTTCTAATTCAAACTGCATCAAGAAATTGGAATTTGGATCCTGCGATTTCTCAGCTGCAGAATTTTTCTCCCGAGACAACAACTTTTCATCGAAACGGAGCATGTTTATAAGACGAATAACTTGGTTCTGGAAACTCCCACAGAGTAGCAAGTCTGCTTCATCAAAAACCTAGAAATCAATTGAAGATAAATACTCCATTCAGATATAAAACTTACTTAGCAACCAGAACTAACATATACTCTAGCTGAAAAGAAAATTACCACATATTTGACACCCCGTATAAAATCAGAACGACGACGTCTCTCTGGATCAATTGCATAGAGATAATTAAGAAGAGCAGCTGGCGTTGAGACAATTATATCTGGTTCATTAACCGGCCAACCCTACAAACAAAATTTTAGTTTGTTAAATCCTAATTGCCATTAAAATGAGAACATACATCCATAAATTAAAGCTTCATGAGCATTACTCAAAAACAACAAATGTACAATTCCAAAATAACAAGAAAAATAATCTCTTTCTGTATTCAGAACAAGAAGAAAAAGAAATTTAGTACCTGACGTCCAGAAACAGCTGCCGCCCTGAGAAGTGGTTTACCATTATCGTTGCAAATACTGTTAGCCATTCGAACCACTTGTTCACACAACATGACATTAGGGCAAAGAACAAGGGAAAGCCAGTGAGGCTGATTTAATCCTTGATCAGCTGGAGAATCCACAGAATTAGAAGATATCTTGCATAGCTTATCGATCAGTGGAACTAGGTACCCATGAGTTTTTCCGCTGCCAGTCTCTGCTGCAACCACCACATCCTTTTTTGAAAGTATACATGGTATGCAATCAGCCTGAATTGCAAACATACACGTTGTAGTAAGTAACACAAAAATAATTCTTCAAAGTCTCCACATAATTATGATGCCCCTATACACGATGAGCATAACAAACAAGTGTCCACAATATTAATGGCATATCAGACAAGTGCATATATCCTATATAAACATGAAAACAATGACGAAATTCAAGAATTAAGCATATGTCCAGAATGTAACAATTTAAAGTGACATGAAAGAGAATTTTTACATTTTGTTAGCAATAAAAAACGCAATGGAATAAAACAAGACGAAAATCGAAAAAGACAATCACAAAAGAACACAAGAATTTTATTTGGAAACCCTAATAGAGAGAAAACTATTGCAGCCACAATATTACTATATTTTGAAAGAGATACAAAAGTAGTACACGTCAATCTCTTTATATAACGAGTACAAGGAAAAACCCTAATCCACCGAAAATACAGGATTGCCCTTAAAAGACCCACAAGCAAAAAAATCCAAGCTCAAACATAAACAAAACCTAGTATGAGGGCGGGGCGCTGCCCCCACACACCCAGCCAGCTCACTGGGGAGCTGGCACCCACCCGCTCTCTGGGGAGTGGGACCCCCCTGCTCACCGAGGAGTGGGACCCCCAATCGTACGGGTTGATATGTCGTCCCAAGTGATGTGTCATCCAACGTTTACACAGTACAAATGATATCTAACACATTTGACATGGCATGTGAATGCTACAAGCACATCCATCACTCAGGAATCATAATAATTAAGAAACTAATTTCAGGATACCATAAAAATGTTTAATTCTTCAATTTTAATCGAAGTGTCAATCTTTACATTCAAAATAGACAGTTGCAATGCAAAGACTCTATTTTAAGCACGTAAGATTAATGAAACTATGGCTTGTTATAGGCACAAACAATTCCAATGACTATACCTAAGTATAAATAAAAAGAACCCAATAGATTTCTTTAAAAATGCTTGTCTACTCCAGCAAAAAGATTAAATCTTTGTGGAAGTTAAGTAGCTATTATACTGGAAAGTTAAATAATCGCGAAGAAAGGAAAATGGGGGCAAATGAGACCTGAACAATAGAAGGTCTATGGAGGCTGATATTAGAGAGAGCCCGAGATAGCCTATCAGAAATGCCAATTGATGCCCATGACACGTTTTCTTCAGCAAAGAAGGTGTTGTTGTCGACGTCCGGGACGGAGGCGGCTGCTGCGGTTGAAAAGGGCCTTATACGGCGGCGTGATGACTTTTGAATCCGGGATAAGTTTATGAGAAGTGAAGATGATGACGAAGAAAAGAAAGGTGAAATTTGTTTAAAGGGCAATATGAATTTTGGGGGAGAGGATGATGGTATCAAGAGTTTGAGCATTGAAACTGAACGTTGGGAAATCATTAGTTAGTCGATGAGTGAGATTTTATTCTTCAACGGCCGCTAGGGGTTTTGTTTGGGTTTGGGAGTTGCTGTATTTCATTGCTCGCTAAGATTTTAGTTGGAATGGCATTGTAGGGAGGAGAATAGTTAGAGAATTTCTTTGTACACAATTTATTTTAAAATGATTTAAAAATATTTATTAATTAAAATATATTATATTATAAATTAAAAATATTAATTAATTAATTTTTTTTAAAAATATTATTATTATAATATTTAATTTATAATTTAACAAAAAAATAAAATTATAATTTAAAAAATACATAACTAATATAAATAATCAGTACTAAACAAAACTTAAAATTTGTTCGGCGAAACTCGAGCACACCTGATAATAACCACCACCGACTCACCGAGTGAAACTTCAAACAGGAGCTGCACTCTTCTGGCTTGTTGTGGAAGGAGTAGAAGGAAGAAAAATGGCGCCAAAATCACGGAAGAGGAATGAATCTCCACCTCCGCCGCGTGATCCTGATGGAATGTTTGCTGGAATGTTCGTTTTATTCATCGAAAAGGGCGTTCTCAAACGCCGATTAGAGGTCTCTACTCTTATTTTCTCTCTCTTTGTACCCCTTACTCCCCATATGCTAATTGTTTAATTCCTTTTAGGTTTGGAAGCTGAAACTATTTCAAATGGGAGCAACCGTAGAGGATACCTTCTCCAAGAGGCTCACTCATATTTTTGCTAATGATTCAGTTTCTCTTCTCGAGCAACTTGGTCGCCACCAATTATCTCGCTTCAAAGGAGTGAGTTTAATTATAGTTAAAGCTGAATTTTTTTTCTTTTTCTGACAATCTTTTATGGTTGAAGTTTTAATGTGTTGTAGACTTATAGCAGTTAGTAGATTAAAGAAACTCCTTTTTCCCGCCACTTCTTACTGGCTAATATAAACTCAGTTCAGAAAGTCCTTTACTTTCTTCTCGGATTGCTTACCGAAATTATGATTCAAGAAATCTTTATATGTGGTAGATGAGACTCATTGTGTTGGCTGTTTGATGCTGGGTGTTCTCGTGGACGAAGTGCTATCTTTAATCATTTGATTAATCATTATTTCTTTGTTAACAAAATGATTAGCTCATAGGACTGCAATTTGGAGGGAGTGTGTAGCGTTTTTGTTTTTTACTACTTCAGTTCCATAAAAAGAGTACCATCTGAAAAATTCACTAATCTTAAGGATATATTTTAGTTCCATGTTTATCCCTAGGATGATGAATGTTTAGTTTGCTGGTGGTGGCATTATAATGTATTGTCACGGTAAGCTTGAGGAGTGTCATTTTATATTATCGCCAATCAAAGTCAAATTCTTTTTGGCTTCTTGCAGAATGTTCTCCGTTATCAGTGGTTAGAGGACAGCCTGAAATTAGGAGAAAAAGTATCCAAAGATCCATACGTTCTACCACTGGATACAGGAGTTGAATCATTGAAAAACTCTTCCGTGAAAAAAATATCTGAATCAGCTAATGGGAAGAACTCCACTGGTAATGAAATTTCTCCTGGATCAGCTAACAGGAAAGACTCCATGGGTGATGAGACGTCCCACCACAAAAAGATAAAAACCTCTCCCAAGGACTCCAAAGCTGCTATTGCAGAAGATAGAGAGAAGATAATAAAAAATGCTATATCCAAGACACCCAGTAGCGGCAGCAATTCTGATGAATCATTTTCCTCTTTAAGCCCAGAAGTCCACAGTCCAGTCGTACCTGATGTTCAGGATAAGAATGTAAGACTGACTAAATAATTTTTTGATTAATTTATATTCTTTATGTGCATTTTGAACTTATCCTTTGACTGTTATGTAGGTTGGCTATTCAGAATCACACTTGCATTATAAGCCTCCTGATTTAAACAAAAATATTACTGAGATATTTGGGAAGCTTATCAACATATATAGAGGTATATTTTTCTATCATATATTTATTTTTATTTATAAACCTCTAGCAGTGTACGTATTCTCTCTTTATGGGTCTGGTCTCATGCAATTGATTTTGGATGATAGCGCTGGGTGATGATCGGAGGTCCTTCAGCTATTATAAAGCTATCCCAGTTATTGAAAAGTTGCCCTTTAAAATTGAAAGCGTGGAGCAGGTGAAACACTTGCCTGCCATCGGAAAATCAATGCAGGATCACGTAAGTTAACTTCTCTTTATCTATGTGTGCTTCTATCTTTATGTAAGGAGAGGAAAAAGTCAAACAGGCAACTTTATATATCCCTTACATAAGATACATAATACTCCTTTTGTTCCAAAATGAGAGAGAGTTTTTGAGGTCTATCAAACTAGTTTTGCAAAATCCTAAAATTCAGATTATTATATAAATTATTGAAATTTTTAGGATTTCAAAGTTTGTATGTAGTAGTATTTTATAGTTTCTTTACAACATTGACTTTGACATTAACCAAAATAAAATAAATTCACTTCAAATTTGAATTTTAGGATTTCACGAATGTACTACATTAGAACATCTCTAATTTTGGAACAGGAGTATGATTTTTTGACAAATTCACCATAAAAGAAAGTTATGTTTATCTAGAGATAGGATTTCCTTCTGTGTTTCTCAAAAATGACATTTTATGCCTGGTCTTTGATTGCAGATCCAGGAGATAGTGAGTACTGGGAAGCTATCCAAGTTGGAGCATTTCGAGACTGATGAAAAGGTGTTGGAATGTTTCTCACTTGACCTAAAATTACTATGAAGTTTCTTACCTGACCCTAGTGAGCCCTGATTTTGTGAAGAGCGGCGGGTGGTAGGGATGCGTGACACAAATTAGGGGCGTTTAAGCTCTAATTTTCCCAATTGAATATTGTTGAACCCAATAATCCAATTTAATTTTGTGTTACATCTATTGGATCAAGGTTCAGTCTTTTAGAATATAACATAATGCGACAAAAAGTAACGAAAGAAGATAAATGAACCAGGAAGGACCTAGCCCAACCTAGGAACGGTCTCCTTGAATGGTGAGGCCCCCTTTCCTAAGGAGAGGTCTCCTTAGCTGAGAAGTGGCCTCCCTCCTAGTTGATGCCTCCTTCCCCTAAGGGGAGGTCTCTTGTACGGCAAGGCCCCCTTTCCCTAAGAGGAGATCTCCTGCCCAGTGAGGCACCCCTTTTTCCAAAGTGACTTCTCCCTAACTGATGAGACATCCCTTCTTTGAGGAGCGGTCTCCTTAGCTGATGAGGTCTCTCTTGCCTGATGAGGTACCCGACCTACCCTATGAAGGTCGCATATGTGTTGATGTTGTACCTTTGGTGATGTCGTGTTGATGTTATACCTTTGGTAACGTTGTATTGGTGTTGTACCTTTGGTGATGCCATGTTGGTGTTGTACCTTTGGTGATGTTGTGTTGGTGTTGTATATTTGTTGATGTCGCACCTTTGGTGATGCCGAATGGAGAAGGACTCTAGTTGGATTTCGCACCTTTGGTGATGACGCATGGAGAAGGACTCTAGTTGGATGTCGCACATTTGATGATGCCGCATGGAGAAGGACTCTAGTTGGATTCCTAGCAGAGAATTCAATTAGATTCTCTGACCTTGGGAATTTATTGAGGATTGCGGATTGGCAGGATGAGAACTAGAGGTGAGGCGGAACTTATTTATAAGATTATTAAAGGAGGTAGTAGACTCCTACTAGCTTATTTTACAAGGAAAGGTCGAGCCCAATCCTATTTATTATTGGATAAATTCCAATTTAATAAAAGAAAACCCAACCCTATTTATTAGTGGACAAAGTCCAACTTAATAAAAGGAGGCCCGAGCCTATTTATTATTTGATGATGTCTAAATTAAATAAAAGGAGACTCAATTAGAGAGAGAACTTTAATTGAGTCAATACACCTAGCACGTGGGATTGTTCCATAAATACTTATCCCTCACCTCACTTGGAGAGAACCTAACCTCACTTGGAGAGAACCTTAAAATTGAAGAATAAAAACTCTGTCCAAGAGAATTCTCCATAGTTTTCCCCCTCTTCCAACTTTCTATATTATTCCCTTTACAAATTTCTCATCTCACTTGTGAATTATAAATTCAAGAATCCTAATTGACATAGTTGTGCTAATTTAATATTTAATTATTTGTTATCACAATTTCTGTGCCTACAACTTTATATTAAGTAATTATATTCAACATAAATTGCAGGTACGAACAATCAGCTTATTTGGTGAAGTATGGGGCATTGGTCCAGCTACTGCGCTCAAACTCTATGACAAAGGGCACCGAACTCTAGATGATCTAAAGAATGAACCTTCACTTACGCATGCACAGAAGTTAGGGCTGAAATATTTTGCCGATATCAAAACAAGGATTCCACGTCATGAGGTTTGACTTTTGAGAATCTTCATGAAACAGTAGAATTGGTTATTGGATTTACTTTTATTTTGCATGAGAGACTTCTAAACACGATATTTCGTATAATAGGTCCAAGAGATGGAGTTTCTTCTACAGAAAGCTGCAGATAATGTTTTACCTGGGGTTATCACTACATAATTTATTTATTTTTCAATTTTTTTAATCATTTTAGCTTGCTGATAGGGATTAATGTGCCTTCTTAGGTATGTTCCTTATCCGGTATTGTTACTTTCATTCTGCAGATGGTGGTTTTATGTGGAGGATCATATAGACGTGGAAAGGCTTCATGTGGAGATATGGACATAGTAGTTACACATCCCGATGGAAAAAGGTATATAGCTTCCCTATTATCTCTGTTACCGTTGGATTACAAAAAATCAATCTTTCCATTGCTTATAATGTTCTAGTACATTTGATGGGTCAACTTCATTATTCCAGTCATATAGGTTTTCTACCAAAATACGTAAAGCATTTGAAAGACATGAATTTTTTGAAAGAGGATTTGGTCTTCAGTATTCACAGCGAGGAGGTAACTGTAGCTATTGTCTTCAATTATTTCTGCTTGAGCTTTTGATAAATATAACATAAACTCTAGCTACTTTTACAACTTCTATGATTGGCATTGCACCTTGTAAAGAATTGAGATCTTTCTATGTACAGGGTACTGATTCAGGAGTTGACACCTACTTTGGTCTTTGCACATATCCTGGGCGAGAGTTACGACATCGCATTGATCTCAAGGTATTTTCTTTTTTGCTGATTCTAGTTCTGACCTGCTATAGTTCCCAGAACTTAAAAATAGAACTATGATCAGGGGCTGACCCATACAAGGGCAAGGAAGGGCAAATGCCCTCCCTTGAATTCTAATATATATTAGATACACAGCACAGTGACATAGAATTGAGGTAGCTCGGGTGGTAAGGCATTCCATAACCGATCAATTGGTCATATGTTCAGATCCCGTCAAGTGCTTTTTATTAAATGTCATAAGAAGCGCATAAGAAGCACTCGATATCAAGCTTCCAGATTTAAAGTGAGAACCAACCACTTCACCACAGAGATTTCAATGAGAACTTTCCCCAATAATGTCTTTGTTGTGTCATTATAATTTTTCTTCTTTACTTCACTTTTTTTCTATGTAAAAATTTTGCCCTCCCATAAATTTTAGTCTGGGCCCACCACTGACTATGATTGAGGTAGGTAGTTGAAGATCTGAAGTATAGTACATGAGAATTCATCCTGATTGTTTGATTTTTGGAGGATTTTTTTTTCTTTCTGCTTCTTCATTTATATCTAACATCAGTTTTTTCGCTATCAGTGATGGTTAGAATTAATTTTCTGCCTTATTTCTTTTTATTGAGAAATATTCGATCGCTTGCATGCTACTAGGTACGCTTATAGTTATAGGTCTATCCAAGAGACTTATATGCATTCGGATTAACACTTGTATTGATAGGTCTATCCAAGAGACATATATGCATTCGGATTAATACACTGGACAGGGAATGATGTAGTAAACCGGAGGTATATTTACTCATCCTTAACTTACTTTGTTCCTCATTGTAGTGAGAATATTTCAGTAACTCTTAATTTATTTTTTTTCCGTATTCGTACACTGAATCTTTTAATATGGACCTATTACGTGTAATGAAATTTGAGAAGCTAAAACTCAGGTTTGTTTAAATGCATATGGCAAATGAGCAGTTGAATTAGATCTGTATCCAGAACATGTTCTTGACATATATTTTTTACATCAAGTATATTCAATTATTCATTACTCCAACATGGTGATATGGCTAATTTGTTATGTGAGTGCAGACTGAGGTTACTAGCTGAGTCCAAAGGATTCCGACTTGATGATACAGGACTATTCCCTGCTACTCAGAGTTCAGGTGGCAAACGGGTAATAAATTGGTGGTTTTTTTTCTCTTCGCATTTCTGCTTAAGTCAGTTATGTTTCTTAAATGGCTCATCACCATGTGATGCATGCAGGGCACTAGAGCTAGTGCAAGTTTGAAGTTTGACAGAGAAAAGGAGGTGTTTGATTTCCTTGGTTTTCCTTGGTTGGAACCACATGAGAGGAATCTATGAGAAGCAAACAGCTTCTAAAGATCGATCTGGCGTATGCAGCAAGCTGGTTGTGTAATGCCATAATGTATATAAACATCTCATATGTGTTATGTAAGATTGTACATAAGGTTCGCGTTTTATCTTTTTTGCCTTTTATATGTTGGGTTTATTAAACTTCATGTGCATATGGAACACTTGTTTTTTTTTTTCTTTTATTTTTTTTGTCATGGCTGAAGTTTTTCGTCATCTGAAAGAGAAACTTGTTGATGTACTTCTCCTAAATTTGAAAAAATTGTGCAAGCCTGCAGATTACTTCTTATACTAGTGGTTAAAGATCATACGAAGTTGAGAGATTTTAAAGTCTTAATCATTGGAGTCTTAGTTTATTTGTTGTTGAATCCCAGGGACAACTTACAATTTATAGCAAGTTTGTTTTGTGTTTTGCGTTAATGGGTGGGATTGAAATATTTGTGTTTACATACGTGTACGCCCATATAAGTTCTTATTCTTTAATCTCCTTATTTATTTTTAAATTGAATACTATTTT
>JAUMHB010031939.1:7717-18154 GCA_032359685.1 Pittosporum tobira | reverse complement strand
ATATAACTTTTGTATTCATAAAATAATTATTGCTTAATTACTCTGTGTATGTATATATATGCTGGTGAGCAAGTGAAGGCTTCGGCAAAAGACGCTGCTGATGCTGTCAAGAACGCAACTGGGATGAACAATTGAAGACCTAGTGGCCTCATAAATTCTTTCGCCCTCCACCATGTTTGGCCTATGAGGAGCCGCGATGTTTGAACAAGAAGAGAATTTCTGTAATGAACCTTTGTTCTTATAAAGTTTTCTCATTTTAAGGAATTTTTTGCGATTATTTAATTTCCAATTCTTGTTGATTTTTTTTTTGACTCTTACGCATTCTTGGTATAATGTCAAATTTAATTATGCCCTCAATAGTTGGTATCAACTGAAATTCATCCATCTAGCACACTCATTTTGTGACTCTGAAAAAATGGAATGTTATTTTAGGAACTACCCTAGACCAACTATTATGAGGACAATTTCAGTCAACACATCCGAACTATTTTTGATAGGGAAATTATAGTAGTAGTAGTAGTAAAAAATAACCCTAGAGTTTGTGGTTTTCTCAAAATATGTTGTATTATATTATTCCCTAGGTATTTTGAATAACTAAGATTGTTTGGCTTATTAAATCATAAGAGTCATTCATTTTGAATGTGTAGTCTGTACATACACGCACTACTAAAAATAGGAACACAGATTTTGAAAGAAATATTATACACTTTAGATATTCTCGTGCTCAAACAAAATTTTGCCACTCCCCCTTAAAATCAGTTTAGACCATTCCATTACTAGTATTTCATAATCACTTTTCTTTCTTTTTAGAGATAAAAGTCAATTGGTCATTTATTTGTTTAATTTTTATGTTTTATATTTTTAAAAGCATAATATTCTTTATTAATTAAAAAAGGCTTTAAAAGTAAAAAAAATAATAATATAAAAATACATCACATGTGTAACTTGATTGACGAACTTGTTATAACTGTAAAATATGTCAAATTCTATCAAATTATTAGTTTAGTCTTCTGATAATAATTTTATTAAACCTATTAAGACACTCTCGCAGCTTTGTTTTGTGCCCTTTAAAAGTATTTTTTTAAATTTTATTTTAATAAAAAAGGGGATTTTTAATTGTAATTGACGAAAATAATTGGGAGTAGTCGACTCTCCATGAGAAACGAAAGGCTAAGCCTGATTCACTAGTCACAGCGATTCGAACCCTTCATCTCAAACCAACAAACTCCCACTTCCGAGTAATATCCAAAACCCTAATGATCAAAAACTAAAACCCCCAAAATCGTCTTCCCCCTCCCTTCCAACCCCTTTTTCCCCGAATCAAATCCTAACCCTCGAAAATGAGAAATCAATTGCGCATGCTTCTTCTCCGATCTCAACTCAACATTTCCAGGCACTCCTCTCACTCCAGCAAGGTACACTCTTCTCCACTCTCTCGCTCTTTCTCTTCATTTCTTCATTCACATGCACCTCCCGTTCCCCCACCCCTGATTCGAAACCCTAGCTTTCGTTATTTCTCGTCACCTGATCTCGCTGTTGAACATAAAGACTCAGATCAAATCGCGACGATAACAGACGTTTTCTCGAAACCAATAACAAGTAATGATGCAATTAAGCTCCAATTAGAGTCGAATAATGTGGTCATTAGTCACGATTTGGTGTTAAGTGTTCTGCAAAGTCCTAATACGACCCCCGATGTCGCTAGGAGGCTTTTCGGTTGGATTTCCGAGGTGGAAAGTTCGAGATTGAGCTCGAAATGTTACAATTTTATGTTGGGTATATTGGGTTCTAATGGGTTTGTAAAGGAGTTCTGGGATTTGGTTGGAGTTATGAAGACAAAAGGGTATGGAGTGGCAAGGGGTACTGTGGTTAGGGTTTCTGAAACTTTTGAAAAGGAAAGGCTGAGTGGTGATTTGGAGAAATTGAAAGAGTTGTTTGCGTCGGGGTCAACTGATGATTCGGTTGACAAGCATTGTTCAAGGGTTTGTAAGATCATTAGACAGGATGTCTGGGGGGATAATGTTGAAAAGCGGTTAAGGGAATTGAATGTTGCATTTTCGACTGATTTGATTGCAATGGTGCTGGAAAATCTTGAATTGGAAGTGAACAAAGCCTTAATATTCTTTAGGTGGGTTGGGGAGAGTGGTCTATTTAAACACAATGGGCGGACGTTCAATGTGATGGTGAGGGTGTTGGGCAGAGAAGATTATATTGAGAAATTATGGAGAGTGGTTGATGAAATGAGAGGTGCTGGTTATGAAATGGAGATTGGGACCTATGTGAAGGTTTTGAACAATCTTATAAAGAAGAAGTCAATGAAGGATGCTGTGGATTTGTATGAATTTGCTATAAGCGGGGTGAATAAACCTTCAGTGCACGACTGTACGCTACTTTTGAGAAAAATTGTTGTTAGCAAGGAACTTGATATGGATTTGTTTCTAAGAGTTGTAAATGTTTTTAAAGAGAGTGGGAATGTTTTGACAAATCCAATGCTTGATGCGGCTCTTAAGTCATTAACCAGTGTTGGGAGATTTGAGGAATGCAATAAGATTTTGAAAGCAATGGAAGAAGGTGGTCTGTTACTCAGTGGTAATTTACAGAGTAAAATTGCCTTTCAACTTAGTAGTAATGAGAAGAATGATGAAGTGGGCGAGTTTATTTCTAGCATTGAAGCATCTGGTAGTGGTACAAATTACCAGACTTGGGTGTCTCTAGTTGAAGGATACTATGTAGCTGGTCATCTTGATAGAGCTACCGACTGTTTTCAAAAGATGATCAAAAAAGAGGGCCCATCTTCTGCCGGATATGTTTTTGAACTGTTGGTTACGGCTTATTGCTCTAAGAAAAGAGCAGTGGATGCTTCTGAGCTTCTTTCTGCTCTTGTAAGGGAAAAAGAGCTGAAACCTCGGCATACTACCTACAAATTGTTGACTAAAAAGCTATTGGGTCAGGGAAGCTTTAAAGAAGCTCTGCAGCTTCTTGGTTTGATGAAAAGTCAAGGATACCCTCCTTTCGTGGTTCCTTTCATTGAGTACATATCAAAGACCGGAACTGCTGATGATGCTATGATGCTCTTGAAATCGATGACTGTGCAGAGATTTCCGTCTAATGCTATATTCCTTCGTCTATTTGGAGCATATTTCAAGGCTGGAAGGCATAGTGAAGCGCAAAATTTCCTTTGTAGATGCCCAGGCTACATACGCAACAATGCTGAGGTTTTGAATCTTTTTTATTCCAAAAAAGCTTCTAATGAAGCTGCTGCAACAACCGCTGTGACTGCTTAGAATTTGGAAGGTTGTATCTTCTATTGTATTTTGTAATGGAGTGAAAGGCATTTCTTCAAAAGTTCTCGTATGAAAATTTGCGTTTTCACTTCTTATTTTGTTGATTGTTGGATCATTATTTAGTTGACATGTTGCAAATAAATTCCCAGGTATGAAAATTTTTCGAGGATAGTGTCCTTTGAGTAATGGATTTTGTTTAGTTTTCTATGATGTTCCATAGTATGTGTGGTAGTTGACTTTGTGATGTAGTTGAATGTATAAATTAATAGGTTTTTGTATGTTTGTCTTGTGCTATTGTTTGGTAGGGGTGGTTAATATACTTATTTGTAGGTGCATACTAATACATTACAGAAGCGAGTCCTTTCCTGTGTACATTGACCTGAGCTCATCATCCTTCACATGTATCAGATTATAAAATTATTGTAGCTCATGTCATCTTTCTGCATACTCTGTGCACATATCCAGAATTAGCTTAATGCAGATCTTGCTTTGATTTTTCTCAATTCCTTACAATTTTCGGCCAAAATAGTTTTAGATTGAAACTTAATCTTTATTGATTTCAAGTGTTTATCAAAAAACATTTGCTGGAGGCATTTTCTGGTGGTTATATTTTGTGCAATGTAAGACTGATGTAGCGTGGTGTAACTTATTTAAAAAAGAAAACTTTTGTTTCTAAGTTTTCCGATTCAAGGCCGTGTTACAGAAGATGTGACCTTTTAGCTCAGAATAAAATTTTAGGTGCCCACTGGCCACCTGCATGTTTGCCTGTTTAGTGTTGACAAAGTGGAGCTTATCACTTTCTTTGTTTGTAAGCATTTTGAAACTTATAGCTCTGTTATTTTTGTTGGTAAGTTATTTGCTCCTGGGGTTTTTGTTTTGGCCAATTACGTAAATAACATCCTTATGAACATATTTTATTTTTTTTGAAACACCCTTATGAACAATTATGCCTTCATAAAATGTGTTCCAACCAATATTATTTGAAACAAAATCACACGAACAATAAAAAAGAGTTTTGTTTCAAACCATTATTCTTCTTATTGGTAGTGCGTGGGCTTGTTGGTTACATTATGTGGTAATTTGTTTTTATTTTTTGTGGATAGGACCTACACTTTCTAGACTCACATATATGTACCTTATGGTGTGTTGAATCTAAACCAACAACTGTCCAATTAATTTGGTTAACACAACAGTAATACTATTGGTTCAAGGGTTAGCGGGCCAAGTGATTTGCTGAACATGTCAACTGGTTTTGGTTCCAGGTTTGACACGGCCCGCGGACATTTAAAGGACTTTTGAAATACTACTTTCATGCTTTGATGATTATGCTTCCAGCTCAAGAAGGATGTGTCCATTTCAATGTATGTGCTTTACTTCACTTTAAAGCAAAGGCAACATGCTTTAGCATTTTAGGAAATAAAGCTGTAGGAGATGCATGTTCCTTAAAAGATTAAACTTTATCTTTCTAAACCTCTTTTTTTGCTCCTCCTGATTTTATTACTGAATCATCGATTTGAGGATTATTTGATTTCAATTTATTTTTTTTCACTGAAATGTTTGCTCCAATTTGTTCACTGTGTCCAAATGTCTCCAAGTTTTCATGTTAAATACGCTTAATAGCATTTCGTACCGTTATCTGCTTATATTTTATCGATTCCGTTTCTTACTAATTGTGCAACACCCGTATTGCACGCATGGCCCCCATTATTTCTCTGTAGTTTATTCCTTCATTTTTATTATTATTATTATTATTTTTTTGGGCGGGGTGGGGGGAAGGAGGGACTGTAGTCCTCTTTTTGATTGAGATCATACTTAGAAAGTGACGTATCAATCACTCGTATGCAATTCTTTCATGGGCCTCTCTTATTATTGTGTCTCAGTTTCAACTATTTCAGCAGCTTGGTGTGCATTCTGGAGGTTTGAGGGACTGAATGAGACTTGTCAATGAGCAAACCGCGATGAGTGTGACCAGACCAGCCTGCGGAGCCAAGTTGGTTATCATTTTTTCCGTATTTTTGATATATATTTTCATGAGCTTCAGAAGGTAAGAGGGAGATAACTGTGGAAATCAATCTTGGATCCTCCAAGTTTCTGTGATTTCGTGTCCTCGGAAGTAGCTAACAAACAATAAACGTGTACCTAATGTGACAATTGGCAATCAAATTGTGATGATTACTAGTAGCTATTACCACGGGGATAATTCAGGCTTCGCTTTGTCAATTTTGTCTAACGGAATTTGATTCTAACAGAGAGGGACCAAGTTAGGGATGGTGCCTCCAGGCCTTATCTTTACTAAGTACTGGCTGTGCGGTTGCAAATTTCTGAAAATACTCTATCCACTCTCCGAAACAAGTCTCTTTTTGAATTGTAAATCAATTGTAAACTTAGAAAAACAAATTAATTTGTAAACCCGATTATAAACTTAGAAAAAAAATAATAATAATAATTTAACGAGTAATTCTTCTAAAATATTTATAATTTTTTATAATTTTATTCAACATTTTGAATGACGCCAAAAAAACTAGAAGCGGGTCGCGGAATGGAGTGTGAGAGTACGAGAGACATGCAAAGTGAAAGAAGATCCATAATTTGAGGATAAGGGCCCCATTTGTTCCCCTCAGTGGAAGCTTTTTTCATTGCCATGCATGTTTGGTATAGGTATAGTACTATGATTGATTATTGTCTTTCGGATTCGAATTGCTTTCAAGCATCTCCAGTCAAAACAAAGTCTCATGAATCTATTTATACTTTTTCTTAAATTAAAACATTATGACACACTTAATTAAATATTATAAAAGTCTTAAGGTCTATTAAAAATTAAAAAAAAAAAAGGGCCGAAAGCACTTCGCCATAAGATGCCAATTGTCCCTCAAAAACACCTTTAATCACTTGCTATGTTATCATAGCTGCTCTTTAACAACTGCTACTATTGTATAACGTTGTCTGATCCATGATAATGGTGGTTACCATGGATCAAGAAATGGAGCCCCATCATCATTTTAAAGACACCAAAAAAGATTAATCTCTTTTAGAAAAGAAGAGCTAGCTAGTAGTCATCATTTGTGCACCGGATGTAGACAGATTTGTAAATTCGTAGTCACAATATTTAGACAAATTATGCAAGGAGCCCGGAAAAAGGATTATTTATTGATCTATGGAGGATCCTATTTTTATACAACAAAAGCCTATTATGAATTAACAACACAACGAAAATAATATAGAGAAACTTTTAAAAAAATAATGACGCAATAATATAAGAATTTTACTCAAAAACTCTAAAGGAGAAACTAAGATGATGGCGATATCATTATATATTAAAAAGGATATAAAATAATACTCTATTTGTCTTAAAATAAAAGTCTACTTTTGACTTTTTTGGTCAAAATTAAATTTTTTGAAAGTAAATATTAAGTATATATAAATACATTTTCTCAATTACAAAAATTAGAGTTTGTGGTAAATTATATGTAATTTCTAATGTTTCTAATCACGCAATCTATAATTTTGAAAAAATAAATTCAAAATATAGTAAATTTGACTAAAATTAGTCAAATTGGACAATTAATTTGAGACAGAAATAGTACATCAATTTCTTATAAGGAAAATCTTAATCCAATAAAAATGTAAGATTGTCCTTAAAAAATTTGTAAGCAAAAACATCACGTCTAAATAAGATTAAGCTTGGCCCAAAGGTAGAGGTGTTGCCCCTCTCACCCTCGCCCACTTACTGGAGAACAAAACTCCTACCCACTCATCAGAAAGCGATACTTCTAATTCATACGAAATGATACGTTGTTATCTGTTTGCACAGTATAAATCATAAATAAATAAATAAATAAAACTTTTTTTACATTAGGCAAATATTTTACAGACCTCTGCCATTTATTATATCATATTGAAGCCTCAAGTATCTAGCTTAACAAAAGGGTTATTTTATCCAATTATTTCTTTTTCACTTTGGTAAACTACTGGCAATAGAACAACTACCCTGAGCATCAGTAATCACAAGGAAAAGTAAAAATAATTCACCTTCTCTTTTTGTGAAATTCCATCAGTAGCCTATAAGCATAGCCAGAGGTCCACCAAAATACATCACACAAAAGGTAAGTATCTTTTTATTTTTAGTAGGTCATGCTTGCTCGAGTCCGTATCATAAATCTTTGAGATTCCTACGATAAATTCCATATGTTTCAAAAAGTATAAGATAATTATTAATTTAAAAAAAAAATTCTTATGACATTTTATATTTAAAATTATATGAATGAGTTTGTTAATAGTCACTTTAATTGTAAAAATATTAAATTATTTAAAAAAATACTATCAGTAACAATTTAAAAAAAAAATCAAATGAGTTCTTGTTAATTTAAATTTTAAAATATTTAAAATTCACTTTTAAAATTTTTGTAATACTCTTACACCGCGTATTTTGCAATGGATGTAGTATTTTACTCCATTTCTTTATGTAAAAGGCAAAATTCTATGAAAATAATGTTCTTGGGCTTTTCGAATATACGGACATCCAATGGAGCCAAAGGGTTAGACACTTAAAAATCTTGGATTGGATTTATTTTATTTTTTTGTTTTGGAAGTTATGGTCCCAATCTTGCTCAAATAGGAATGCTTTTTTTTCTGGGTTGTGGTGATGTTATGAATAATAGGACAATTATGCCCAGCTGTGCTCAACCTATCATAGGTTAATTACTGGTCTTTTTTGTCATTTTCCAGAATTAAAGCATATTGTTCTTTTCTTCTGTTTGGTCAATTTCTCTCTCTTTTGGTCCTAGCGTGTTTGGCCATCGAGGTTGCTTTTGTAGTTTTGTTCCATCCATCCCCATTGGCATGACCAAGGTATTGTTTGGATACAGGTAAAACTTGTCCCAGTTCGAATCTACAACTATCTCATTCATGGCTTTTAGCGTTTTATTATCTTTTTCCTTTGGCTACATGTCCACAGCTATCCCCTTCATGCCATTTTCTTCATTTTTTGCATAATCAAGTTGAGATTAGTAATTTCTTTTTTTGACGAAAGAGGATAATTACTTTCGTTAAAAATGAAGTTTCACGCATTTAAGAGCGTAAATTTTGTACCGCATGCATGCAATATATAATGTGTTTTACTGATCTAGTTAATTTTATTCGATAATTGATGGGGATCGTCCTAAATTAGGGTTAGAGTTTCTACCTTGGCTCTAACTAGAATCACATGACATCTTACGTGACAACCTAACGCTCGCGTAACAATATGATTGGCCACCTCGGCCCTGCTCCGCAAAGCATCATACCCGACCGGCTATCCTCAAGGCTTGACAGCCCGTCTCGCCTAAAGAAGTATCGGCCACCGGCATTCGTCTCCCAGAAGGCACAAAGCTCGGTCAGCCGGCCTCCCAAGGGTTCACACCTGCACCGGTCCGCCCAGACCTTACCATTAGAAGCTCTCAAATTGACTTCGGCCTCGGCCTACCTAGGTAGCGGATTCACTCGGTCCCGTCAAACGCACCCGGCCCTGCCTGGTCCGAACCCAGCGGCCGAAGGCAAAAAACCAAGTTCCCAGATAATGTCAAATCAACCACTTAACTCTGCAGCCCTGTCAACTCAAAACATGCGCGTCATACCTGCTGTCAACTCACAGCAAGTGCACTATGCTTATTTTATGGGGCTGCGGGTCAAGGCAAAAACAGCTACAAATACCTCCTCCTTCATACAAAAAAGGGAGGCCTTCTGCTCTCAACACAAAACAGAGCCAATACCCTGCAATTTACCGGTAAACTCACTGGAACAGTGTACATATTCCAAACTCCATAAAAATACTCCGGTAATTCATTTCTTCTTCCACTTGATAATCAGATTTTCATCTTTATCTTGTTAACTTAAGTATCGAATAGGAGAATGAGAGAACACCCTTCTCGTGTTGCCTATGTTTCAAGTTTGCCTGCTCATGCTGCTAAAATGTGCCCCGCTGGAAATCATGTTCAGAAAATGTCAAAAATCAAAACTATCCCAACAATAATATTATAAAATAAATTTATAATAATTTTAAAATTGATGGAGTGCAATTATAATCACTTCCTCTATTAGTACACAAAAGAAAAGGTGGGCACTTCTGAGAGAGGGCAGCTTTTGGCTTTTGCTTTTGAAAGTTTTGGTCTTTTTTTTTTATAGTTTTTGGGAATGACTGTCTGCTCAAGGTTGTGAAGCGTGTGAGGATGTCTAGTGATAGTGGTTTGTGGAATCAATAAAGCACATCCCACCTCTCATCACTTAAAAATAATGATGTAAACATTTTTGTTTAAATTTAATTAATATTTATTTGTGTATAAATTTGATTAATTTTATTTAATTTTAATTTATTTTTATTTAAGCGTTAGATTTTTCTTATGATATTTAAATTGGTCTAACAATTTATAAGACGCTGTCTAAAATTATAAAGTGTTTTTCAATTTCCCAAATATAAAGTGTTTCCCTTCTAAAATAGAAATAAACAGAGGCATTAGTATATTCACACCATAACTAATAATTATACATTATATAATTGCATAAATTTTTCTATACAATAGTATTATCCTAGCAATATTGTAAAATACGAAACTATCAATTAGAGTGTGAAAACATCACCACCTATAAATAAAACAAAAAAGTTTTTTCCTTCAAAAATAACTATGTGACCAAATTATCTGCACAAATGTACACTATCTATACTTATCAAAGTAAAAAATAAATATTATCGTAAATTTTATTATTAATTTTAATTTATTATTAAAAAATAATTAAATAAAATATTACATTTTCTACCCCGAATTATCAATCTCGAGCTCTCTCACCCTTGAGATTCTCACATTCTTACAATTTCCTATATAAAAGCTACAATTTGGGACTCTAACGGATGTCCAAACTCAGGGAATGTTAAGATTCCCCACTGTCCCTAATAAGCCCCATCCCTCTTCCTCTGCTTTTAACACACATAAGTATCACTATAAAAATCTATTTTACCATTTTCTAAGCTTGAACAATCCAATAGGACAAGAACAAATTTAGCACGATTCTCTAGGCAATAACATGACTAATGACCAACTACCCCATACTCAGAATATTTGATTTTATTATGTGGGTACAAGTGCATAATACTTTATTTTATTCTTTTATTAGATTAGTATTT
>JAUMHB010031928.1:0-21273 GCA_032359685.1 Pittosporum tobira | reverse complement strand
TTTATTTTAAAGTATATATTATTTTCACAAAAGTTTAATATTCATTGTTTATTTTTTTAATTTTTAATTTTATTCATTAAAATACTTTTAAATAAAAATTTGTCAGTGTGTAATGCACGGTGTTAAAACTAATTTTTCTAAATTCTGAGGTCTAATGTTTAAACAGTGAAAAAGACAAGGTAAAAATATTTTATAACCTTTTTTCCTTTTTCTTTTAAAAGAAATGAAGGGGTGAATTTATTATACTTAATTCAGTATAATCATGCATATTATAAATTGCTTATAAATATTACAAATTAAAAAAAAAAATATAAGAACTGCTAGAATATGAATCACTTGTGTAAAAATAGAAAAAAAGTGTAAAAATAAAAATTCCCTTAATCAAGAGATAATATAAATAGATAACTATCAAGTCTATTTGGTTAACTTATTGAGTCATAGAATGAGTCAAGTCTCTTTTTTTAGAATCATTTTGAGACCATGCAACTCAGTCTCTTAATATATAAGTCTATTATTATATTTTTAATTATATTAATCTTTTCACATTATTTCTTATGTATAAAAAATAACTTACAAGCTAAATACAATATTATAAGTTAGTACATTAATCTCGATGGTATTTTTTACACAATTTCATTTGCAAATTTTTTTTAAAAAAAATTTCTTCTCATTTGTTTCATATAAGAAAAAGATAGGATTATACTCTTGTTGTGACCACTCCGACATTTGACTAAGTCCAAACCTTAATTCTAGTTGGGCACACGTCGGTAGGAGCAGCTTTACTTGAAACACGAGCAACACAAGGGGTGTGTTCTCTTGTTCCCCTCTCCGAAAGTTAGTTAAGATTAAGGTGATAATCTGAATATTAAGTAGGAGATGATAGAGTTTACCAGTGTATTTTTAAAAAGGTTTTACTCCGGTGAGTTTGCATTTTTGCAGAGTATTGACTCTCTATTGAATTTTTGATCCCCCTATTTGTACAAATGAGGCGGTATTTGTAGAGTTTGCCTTGGCCCGCAGCCCGATAAAGTAGGCATGACGTGTATGCTTTGAGTTGACAACAGGTATGACGTGTTTCCTTTGAGTTGACAAGGCTGTAGGGTTAGGCGGCTGATTGGATATTGTCTGGGAACTTGTTTTATGGCCTTTGGAGAGTTTGACCTGGACCAGGCAGAGTTAGGCCCAATCGATAGGGTGGATTGGGCCCGCTGTCTAGGGAGGCCTGGGCCCAAGGGGCATAGTTTGGAAGTTTATGACTGTGATGGTCCGGTCGGACATGAGCGAGTGCAAAGTCTTTCGAATGCTAATGGCCGAGCTTGAACCTTTTGGGATCGGGTGTAGATCTTTCTTTGGGCAAACCGACCTTTGAGTATGACAGATTGGGTGAGCTACCACGTGGAATTCCACGTTTCCCTAATTAGGACTAAGATGAAAACTCTAACTCTAATTCGGGATGATCAACTCCTTTAATAAGCTAATGGATTTTGATTCCTTCAGTATTTGTAACTTTCTAATAATCTCCTGTTATATCACAAAAATATTAGTTAATTCGTACATTAAAAAAAGGTGTCGATGCTTAAGAAAAAAAATAATCTTTTAGAAATAAAAAATAGGTATTCCAAAAACTTATACTATATTTTAAAGCTAATATCAAATATTTTTTTAAAAAGTAAATTGAACACCCGTTTATTAGAAAATTATATTAATATATTATAATAAATTTTAAAATCTAATAAATTATATGAATAATTAATTTAAATATATACAAAAAAATAAAATTTATTATTTTTTAATACATTATAAATATTTACGTCTAGAATGAACAATGCCAGAATTAATATTACAATATCAAAATCTCCGATCTTAATACTCCATCCGTCACATAAAAATTGTAATATTTTGTCTTATTTAGACGTTTTATAAAAATTGAAACTTTTCTTTTTGAAAAGTTTAATAATGTAAATTATTTAAATTATTTTTATTTTATCAAATATAACTCACTATTTTAATTATTATTTTTTTATTTAAAATTATAATATCAATACTATACCTCACCATTTTAATCACTATTTCTCTTTTTAAAATTATAATATTATTACTTCAATCACTATTTTCTTTTTAAAATTATAACATCAAATAAATTTTTTAAATTTTATAAAAAATGAAAATGTTGTGATATAAATAGCGAGGAGGAGGGAGTAATAATCAAAACCGACCAAACACACCGCTTTCCCAAACGAAGAAGAAAACCAGATACATCGTACCACAGCTCAGTGTTCCGTCGAGTACTCGTGCCAGCAGCAGGCTTTGTTCACAGGTACTCTACTACTCTACTACTCTCAAACCCAAAGCTGCACTCTTTTCATCTCTGTTTCACCGATTCCACCGATCAGGTAAACCCATTCCCTTTGTTCGATCGACACTTGATTGTTGTAGCCATTTTTTCTTAATCTATATTTTATATTGTAATTGTCAAAATCGTGTTTAATGTTGACATAGATATTTCTATACATGATTACATGTCCCTTTTTAGGTTAAATTTGTGCATTTTGAGGTGTAACACAAATTGATTATGACATTTGTAAAGAATTTTACCGAATTTATTTATTAAAAAGAATTGTTGTTTCGGAAATGAATCTCACAATTCTATGTTTAAGATTCTGTGATGGAGCTTATAAACTGTGAAGATCTGATATCTAATTGATTTTTTATTTAAAATTGTGTGCTAAAGTTTATAAATTGTGAAGATCTAATGTGTGATTGATTGTGTTACGGAGTGGGAGGGTAGAGTGTGAATGCCTCTTTATTGTAATGGGTTAAACTCCACTATATTGAATGGTCTCCACTGTTTCCGGCATTCAACCTGGTGCTAGCATGCAGTGGGTTTCCAAATAGGTCGTGCTTTTGTTCTGGTTTGAGCTATTTGCTTTCCTTTATAGGTTATTGCGTATGTATTGCCTGTTCTGGGTGCTCCCCTATTTACTTTTTCTTATTGTTATTAAAAATGATGACTTTCCATAGACGGTTTGCAAACTCTCGCGATGGTTCAGATAGATACTTACCTGGTTTAATGAATAGAAAATTATTGATGCGCCCTTGTACTTTTGTTAAGCTAAGGCACTAGCTTTAAATTATGTCTATGTATCAATATCATATTTTAAGGATAAAGTTATTGCAAATTATTTGAAAACTTCAGGTTTGTATTTTATTTAGTAAATTGGGCATTCCATTTTTTTGTCTCTGAACTTGTTGAAGTGAAACACAAATCATAAGATTAAACGAAGCACTAGGAGCTCTTGTTTTTTTTTTTTTTTTTTTTTTTTAATTTTTAAAATTGAGATTGATAAATTATTTTCCTTGCTGTTCCTCCTTCTTGGGACTGGTTCATTCACCTAGGATACCCTGCAAAAATGTTAAATTGCTTACCAGATGACCTTCAAAGGGATATCCTCTTCAAGCTCCCTACGCAAGATGCTGCAAGAACAGGTGTTTTGTCTAGAAATTGGAGAAGTATGTGGCGCTCGATTCCTTACCTGAACTTTATATACCATGACTTTCCTGAAATTGAAAGGAAAGCGGAACATTTTGCCGAATTTATAAACAACACACTCAGAAGGCATTATCCATCAGTTGTGGAGTTGTTCGCTATCACAATTTGCACTCGACATGGGTCCTACCCTTGTATTAGGGACAGCTGGGTCTCCTTTGCGTTGGCCCACTGTGTTCAAACCCTAATTCTCAAAGGGGTTATGCAAGAACAACAACTGCTTCCTTCCCGGCTCTTTACATGCAAATCTTTAGTTAAATTGGATATATCTTTGATAAATTATGTCTTTAGGTGGCCCACAACCGCGAACCTCCCTAATCTCAAAGCATTAACTCTGAAACATCTGGTTTTTGCGGATAAGAGCGTGAATTTGGGTTTATTCAAAAGTTGCCCGTTGCTGGCTAGTTTAATATTAATTTATTGCAATATGTCACATGTGAGACACCTTTCCATCTCGGCTCCAGTACTGTATTTGAAGTTGGCATATTCAACCGGCATTAGTGGGTGTGCGATCAAACTAACAGCCCCGAGTCTTTATGACTTTGAATATGTAGACAGTATGGCACTGGATTATGACTTGAGTGGCCTGCCTGCTGAGGAATATTCTTCACTTGTCATGTTTTGTGGGCCCAGGCCATCTCCAGAACAATTTCTTCATTGTGGAATCCAGTTCTGTTCGGAGTTCCAAAATGTCACTCATCTTGTGGTTGACATATGGTTTATCGAGGTAATTGTTTCTTTTCTTGCTTTGGCATTTTAATTTTTATTTTTGCAATCTTCTATGATGCTATTTTCTCTTGTTTCAGTTCCTCTCGCGGGCCCATCATCTCAAAGAGGTTAATGGCATGATTTTTGACATAGCAGATTTGGATATTACTATTTTACCAAACAGGAACCACCTCGAAACGCTGGTCAACTTTCTGATTTTATGTCCACTTCTACTTAATCTGAAAATAGTCATATCGGTAAGTACTTTAACTTGTGTAGGTGAATGACATTTTCTTTTCATTTTTTGACAAGCTGTGAAGACCTCTCTCTTGCTGTCCAACCCACCCACACACTCACGGACATTTTATTTTGACTTAGTTTATTGATATTTTTTTCCAGAACTCAGAAGGGCTCTCGAAAAATGTTTCAAACTTGAGATTGGGTAACATGTTGGATTACCCCATACATACAAATCTCGAGCATATTAAAATAAAAAACCTTGGCGGATTGGAAGGCGAGATGGAACTAGTAAAGTATTTGCTTGGTAACGCTAATGGCTTGCTAGAAATAGAGCTTACACCACCTAAGAGAAGGCTGGGATTTGGTGGCCCGAAGATTATGGGCATTAGTTTCACGAGTTGGATAAATATCAAGGCGAAGGTTTTAGATTTTGAGAGGGCTTCTTCAAATGTGAAGTTCATATTTGGCGAACATATAACAGGTAATGATTCTGTCTCAATGTACCTATTCATCTATTTTCTCTGTTTCTGTATATGTTTCTAGCCATGTTTCTCCATACAAGTGTTTGTATAGAATTAGAATCTAACTAGAGCTTTTAAAAAAAGTAATGATTGTAATGGATATATGTGCGTCTGCCATGTGGAGATGATATCCCTTTAATTAGTCCCTAACAATATTTTGCTTAACTTTGTAGAATAGGTTTTCCAGGTATAAGGGAGGGTAATGTTTGGAGCCTTCCCCAAAACTGAGTTAGATCATTAAAATCTTTTTGACTAACTTTTTTTAGTTTGGGATTTGACTTGTTTTATGAGAAGTCAAAGGCTGACTTGCAAAAGCCAACTTGTACAAGTTTTTGTTTTAATGAGTCAACTGTCCGACTTACCTAGCTTACGCGTCAACTAGGATCAACTTGAGAGTTGACTTGTTCCAGTCTACTGAGTTTGACAATTATATGTTTATAAATATTTTTTTCCTAAGAAAATATGAATCTTTGTTTGCTTATCTAAATTACTCATACGTTCAAATGTGTAACTTTGTTATTGTTGAAAGGTGTGTATGTTATTTATTTTTAACAAGGTTCTTGTTACATTTTTTATTTAATTGTATCTCAGCTTCACTATCACAATAATTATGGGCCTTTCATGTAATGGGCCTGAAGGAGAAAAGAGCAAGGTTGGGTTGCTGACTTCGTCATCTATTGGCTAAAGTTTTCCAGATCGATTATGTATTTTGTTTGTGTCGTCACCTTATAAGGACTTTTATGTTCTACTAATAGGAATTCCATAAAACAAGAAGGGGTGTAAAAATTCTAGACGTCTCTAATTATGGGGTCAGCTCATAATAATGTTATGTCATTGCACTACATTTACTTATATAGTACCATATTATAATACCATATTAATTAAATGATTTAAGTGTTTTCTAAATTTGCTTAGGGTCTTCAGTTATCACATTTCCTCCTTTTGTTCCTTTAGAGGGCAAGAACGCAAACCATTGTGGCTTGATGAAAGTGGCCTTGAAGTGATATTTCAAACACATTTTTCTTTGTGGGAGGCGTTATGGGGTTGTCAAACTGCAATATTGGCGGCTGTCTTTTGTTGAAGGACCCCCCCAAAAAAGAAAAAGACACACAAATAAAACCCCTGAACAGCACACACGAAATAATATAATTACCCAAAAAAATTTCTGCACATTTTTTAGTCCCTGGCTTTCAAAATTACGTGATATTTTATAGCAATAAGGAAAAACTGAGATTTTATTAATTTAAAATTGAGGTTAACTTTCTCTTAAAACTAGCATAGTATTAGTATCTATATCTATTTTCAGTAATTATTAGTACATATCTAGTGGTATCTTTTCTTAAAATCTTCTTTTTATTGCGAAAAAGAAAAAAGACGAAGGTATATATAATCATAAAACTCAAAAAATATGCCCTGAAAATGTGTAACAAATACGAAATTGATAATTTGGAACTTAATTTTCGAAATGAGAGTAGAAAGGAGTTCTAGATTCCTTGAACTAGCATTTTACAACTGGTAATTAAAAATAAAATTACAGAAAGAAAAGAATGGTAGAGTCAACCTCTGCACACTAATTTCAATAGCTTGAACTGAGAAATTGAGAGATTTAAATGGTATAATCTGTATTCAAATTCTCAAATTGTGGAATTACCAAAACAAGAAAAAGAAATATAAATTGTAAGTGGTGCCTAAGGTTTATGTTTATGTACCATTAATGTATTAGGGTCCGGTCCTTGTTAAGTTTTTCAGATAAAATTTTCCATTCATTAGTTTTCCCTAAATGTTTATCTTCGTGAGTGTTAATAAAATCCCTTATGCTTATTTCCAAGTAAGTACCCATCTAAAAAAGAGATAGAAATATTATTTAGAGCAATAAATTTTGTGGGACATGAAAATAGCTCCAGGTGTCAATTTTTGCTTGGGACAACCCATTCTGTAGCAGAGTTTGAGTACAATAATGCATGACAGCTGGCATTTGATTCCTATCACCTAATTATTTACTCCAAAGTGACGATTTTATCTAGCATTTATAAGTTACTACCCTTATATTGTATTTGCTATATTAATTATTATTATTTATGCTTGCCATATAAATTATACCAATAATTGTAATTCTTGTGATCAACTTATCAATAAATTAAAATAATTAATCCTTCTGATCATCATAGACCCTCAAGGTGAAGATGACAAAGCAAAGGAAGAAGAAGCTGGTGATGGGAAGTGGAAAATTCAAGCTGCTTTTGAAGTTGTAAAGGTACCTTATGAATGTCCGATTCATAATCAACTTGTCATTGTTTCTCTATTTATGATTGTACATGTCTGTGTGCTTTAATCTGCATTAAATATTATAATTGGACAAAAATAGAAATTATTATCTTTATTATTAGCATTTAATACCAAATGGGAATCATGATTAATATTCCAAAATGAGTGTTCACGCGATTAAGTTTAAACATCCTTTATTGTTTTGTGAGCTGTCTGGCATTATTTGTAATTTTTAAAAGTTTTTGTGGCTTTAATGTGTGTCTAGTCTTTACACTTGCAAAGCACGAGGGATAGTGGGACAAAATCATCTCACACGTGTTTCCTCACTATGAAAATAATGAAAAACAAATTTGGATGACGTAATGTGTGTTTATCTATGAAAATTTTAAATACACATGTAGACAAAAATAATATGTGACTACCCTAATTAAAATCCTAACAAAAAGCAAATATTTAATATACACCTGGATCACTAAATAATACTAATCCAGTATAATATCCCCCTACCCGTATTAGTGGTAAACTTACTTTTTCATGCATATTAATGAAATTGGAGACGTTGAACTTATGTTGCTAAATTTGTTCAAGGGACCCCAAAAATTAAGCATTTAAATCTTCTACTATTTTGAGCACCTAAAGTGGGGACCCAGTAATTGTCTCAATTAAGAGTATTTTATTTATGGTAATGTCTATTGGATATAATTAAGAAATGATATAACTAAGCTCAAGTTTCTTGGTCTTTTTGGGTCATCCCAGAAAGGAAAGCAATTAAGGTGGGAAAATGGCATTATTGAAGTTGGGCCAGTAAGTGTATATAGAGTTGCATTCTAATCCTTATAATATAAAGTGGTTCCATTTGCTGCTTATAAATTTTCTCTAGATAATAGTATAAGTTCTATTAGATAGCAGGAGTCCTCCATATATGCATGTCACCTTTTACATTTGAGTAATCTGGAGTAATGTTTCAAATTTATAGTGCATGGCTCAAAAAACCAACTATAATCGGAACTTCTGGAAATAATCAGCTAAGAAATAACATAAGATTGATTTTTTGGATAAGTAGGGCCTAATATTTTTTTTTTCTTTGTGCCGAAAAGTAATATAGGTGGGTATAGGTAACAACTGCAATGCATAATTGAGATTTCAAGAACTTTTTCACTGTGCCTCTATTACGCTTTATTAGATAGATCATTGGGCAGCATCCCCTTGACGCACTTCTTTGATATTCATTTTTCTTTTTACTTATAATAGTAAATTAGTAAGGGAAATGATTGTTCCACAAATTGTTAGTTCTATAGGGTTCTACTCACTTAAATATAAGGGAGACCACTATCTGTTAGAGATTATCTTTCAGAACTGAAATATGATCACTCCAAAAAAGGAAAACAAATTTATCAGGTTGTGCATGCTTTTTCCCACTCTAGGTTCTTATCAAGAATTAGGGATTCTTGTTTGTGTACTGGTCTCCCTGTATGCGTTTGCTGATGCTTGCTTTATCTCTATATTCTTACAAATTATTGAAAATTAAATTAATCATTTTTTTACAAGTTATGTGAAAATGAACAAATCATTCTTTTTTGTTTTTCAAATATCTGAAAATTTAACCAGTTTGCTACTGATCATGACGTGGATGATGATACCATTTCTGGCTGTATCTGCATGCATACTGAATTAGTGATTATGTATGTTCATGTTTATCAAAAACGAATTCTCGTTTAAATTTATTTTTATTTAAAAGAAGGTTGAATTTTAATGTAGACTTACATTTGAGAATGGCATCTTCTTTAAAGCAGGCTGTCTGGGTCATGGAATTTGAATATGAAGAAGGCAATTATGAGTGGATGGTTGAATTGGAACTTATCATCCTCATGAATGGTGGATTCATGCCATGTAAATATATGTGATGCTGAGGAATTTGAGGGGAGTTGAATGCCGAGGGCTTCTAAAAGGCATGGCACTGGGAGATGACACCTTGGTGGGTGTTTATAGGCATGTTTTGGCTTAATGAATAATGTGTGGCCCCAAGTGTGCAGGGCGCTTTGCTGGCCTGGCCAATATTTTTGTATACTCCGCATGTACTAGGATGGCATGCCCTTTTGACATGCAACAAAGTTTTGGACATGCTTGTCTCAAAGTTGTCCTACTTTTTGACAAATTTTACTTAAGGGTTTCATCAAATTCTCAGGTACTTGAGATTTTCATTTATGAAATAATTTTTAAATGTTATATACTAACTAAAGCGGAAGTTTCTCTAGATTCTTACCAAGTATATTAATTTATGTTGCAAGAAAATCATTTTTAATGACAACTCGGTTTCTTCTCTGCATGTGTTTACATCTTTAAAATTGAATCAAGAGGACGAAGCAAGATGATCTTTGACGATGTATGGTTATGAACAACTTCATAACACCTGTGCTCTGCTGTATAATGGGTCTGGTTGATTGAGGTAACATTCCATCTTTTCCTGTTCCCAAAAATTAAAGAATCGATTTGTTTGATGCATTATGACCTACTAAAAAACATGTTGTGGTAATATGATAGTGCTCTTCATTCCATGCTCATCTATGTGTTTCATTATCGATAATGCACGCAATTGTAACAACTACTATTTAAACAAATAGTGGTAATTAGTCACGCACACACATGGCCCCTGTTGCATAGCCAGTATCCACTGTTGCATAGCCAGTATAGGTTACGGCCCTACTTTGAGAAAACCCATCTATGATCGTCCATCTCAATCTTCAAAGGTTAAAATTTAGAAATTAAAATAGTCAACTAGATTGTTTACCTGATGGCTGCTAGATTTAATGCGTACTTGGACCAACGACAAGTGAAAGTGTGAAACATAAATTTTAATAGTTGTAAGAAAAAAAATATGTTAAATTAAGATCTTAATCTAAGTGACAAATGTAAATATTGCAGGTCGAAGCTATTAACCGAAGTGTGGGAGTTGTATCGAAAATCTAATGGAAAGACCTTCAAAAGAGACGTGGTGCTGACAAATTATTTTATCTTTTATGAGTTTGTCATCATCAAAAAGGGGGAGATTGTTGGGACATCCCAATATTGATCTTAGTTTTGATAATGACAAACATGGACTAATGAATTACTCCTAGTTTATACAGGATTAGATAAGATAAATCAAAGTGATGATTCATTATTCGTGAAGTCAAAATGCACGGAGAGGTTTGCTGATGATTGATAATGATTTAATTTCAAAGAGATAATTCAAGTTTGAAGATTAAAAACTAGAATTAGGACTAATCCATCTCGTAGGAATTTTCATGTAAGTTCTTTTTCTATGGTCCCAAAGGTGGAAGTTTGAAATAATATTTTTAGTTATTTAGAAAAATATTTTGATTATATTATAAAAATATTTTTTTTTGAAATATATTTTTATCTTTCATAAAAATAATATTACTTATTATTCTTTATATCTTGAAATATATTTATATGTGTGACACCCCGAATTTTTAAAATAAGGGATTAGGTAAATTATTTAATTTGAAGAAATGGATATCACTATCGATTTTGGAACGTCTAAAGTAGTAGGAAAAGACTGATATTGATTTGGGTTTTTTTTTAATGTTAATTTTGTTCGAGTTATATTTACGGTTTGTTATTTTTGTGAAATGGATATAATTATGTGTGTAGTGTCTGTGTGCGTGCTGAGAAAGTGGCCTAGTAGATATTTTAGTTTAATGAGAAGAGGGTGGGTGGCCAAGCATTGAGCCACATATCCAATTTTCAGCACATATAAATGTATATAAAGAGGAAGACCAATTTCTTTCTTTCTTATTTTTCTCTTCCTGATTCTTTCTTTCCTCTGTTTCTTCTTCTCTACGTAACCTTCAAATAGAGAGGAGACCTTCATTTCTTTTGGCTTTTAAGTTTTGAGAGGAAAAGAGAGCAAGAACATGAAATTCATAGCCAAAGCAAGAGAGATTGAGCTTATTAAACTTTAATCATATCAATATCTGCCAAGATCACCATTAGTTTGAGGGCATGGCAGGCTTGAGGAGGCTACAATTGGATGATAAGGAAGGTAACAGAGTTTTTTGGTCCATGGAAGGCTTAACAATCACTTGGAGATTTAAGGATCAAGCCATGGTAGATAACAAAAGGTAAAATTATCAAACTCTAGCTCAAGTTAGTGATTATGTTAATTGAAATACTTGGATATTTGGATATAAGCATGATTATGTTGGTGGATATTGTATTATGTTTGGTTGATTATTGATTGTTAGTTTAAATGACTTAAAGGAGGTTGATCATGAGTTTGGAATTGGTTTAAAATGGTGTAAATTCTCTTTATATGGTATAACATATGTATTAGAGGTGTGTTTATGCTTAGGATGGTATATGGATGCTTAGGAAGAAGTTAAAGGAAGTTTGAATTTTTTAACAAAAATGGGCAGAATGTGAACAGTAATTTTCAGCACTGTTCTGAAATTCATGAAAAAAGCACTGTTCTGAAATTCATGAAAAATAATTGGATGGCCCAATGGACTTAAAACTTTTACTGGAAGCATTTTGATATGTTCAGTTGATGTCAACAAAGTTTCATAATTTTTTGAATTTATTTGGTATTTTAATAAATTTTCGGAATGAGACTGCAGTAAGCTTTGTACAGAAACACAGTGATGAGTGTTCAGTCATGTTTGGAAATTCATAGAAAATAATGTATTGGTCCAAAATTCATGAAACTTTTTCTGAGCATACTTGGACAAGTAAGTTTGTTTCTGGAAAATTTTAGCTTATTTGGAGTTCGTTTAGTATTTTAATAAAATGGCCGAAGTACACTGCAGTAAACTCATTATAGAGTGGAATTTTCTAGAATATTACTTAACTTTGAAAAGTCGTAGTTTTTCATAAATGAACAGAATTTAGTCGTTCTTGAGTTTATACGAAGTGCTAAAAGTGTAGTTTTTGGAAAAAAATAATTTTGTCAATAAGCGGTGTACAATGCAAAAATAATACAAATTGAAGTGCTGCTGACTCAGTAAAATTGAAATTGGAAGTTTGTTTAATAAAGTCATGGAAGGAATTTGATTCTAAGATAAATTTTGTGTTATTCGTGGTTATAGGAGAGTAATTGGAGGCAAGAAAAGTGCAAAAGCAGATGAAGGTTTTGGGGAATAGGTAAAGCAACAAGTTGAGGTAAGTACACTTTACTCGCTCCCTTTGCACGTGCAATTTATTGTGTTCATTGTACATGATTCTGTTTGTCATTGATCATGAACTTGATTCCTTGTGCATAAGAGCATGTATGTTGTTTTCAAAAGATTGTTCTGGTAATGTTTTGCTTGTGGATCTTTTGGAAGCAATGATTTTATTTATTGGATAAATGGTTTTAGGTTGCGTTCCAAAATATCTGCTCAGCCTGTGGATACATGTTTACAAGATAAATGTTGTATGCATTACGTGGAAAGTGTTGTATGCATACGTGAAATCGAGAGATGTGTAACCATGGAAAAAGTAGATATCTGTGTAACGCGATTTATGATTTTCATGTTTTTGTGTTTGTTCTTGTGACTTTTGCAAGAGGTGATTTTATTATTTTCATGTGGAGATATTTTGATATTGGATTTGAGGTTATCTTATGTCTTTCATGATTTTGAATAAGTATTTCGTTTTTAGCGTTAAGGGTAGTGTACTTACTGAACATTCCTTGTTCACTCTTGCTATGGTTTAAGTTTTTTTGCAGATGGATTGGGCAGAGAGGAGGTTATTGGAAGGCTTTTGGTTAAGCATGGACGAGGATTGTGCACTGGAGATTTTTTCCTAACCAGAGAATGGACAAAGTGTATGGTGTAATATAATATTGAACTCTGTTTGTAAATTAAATTTCTGCTGCATTGTGGTGAATGTTGTATATGTGATTTTGGGAGTAGACAAACAAGGGTAATTATTTGGATTATTGACTATGGAAAGTAATTGATGTATTTTGACGACTGGTTATCGAGACCTTACAATATGTATTTTGTAAATATTATTTTCATATTAAAAAGATTTTATGCCCGTTATAAAAAGATGTTATGACTTATAAAAATATTTTATAGTCGTTATAAAAATATTTTATGGTTGTTGGTGATATTTTATTTAACATATATATACTCATTATTTTTTCATTTCTATATGAATCAATGAATTAAGAAATTTTTTAAGAGTAAATATTACTTTTTTTCTCTCTATATTTTTTCTCTCTATGTATCATTTTCTTATATCATCTATTTTTAGAGAAATTTTTCTACATCTAAAATCTATATACTATTCAAGCTTGTATGTTCTATCTAAAAAACAAGTTGAAATTTCTATTGATTTAATTTGTTTAGAATAGAAGCAGTCTTTTTATCGTTTAAATCCCTATTTGGAAAAAAATTTATTGTAAATGTTGAATCGTTTGGATTCTTGAGGAAGATAATACAGTCTCGTGTCTAAGAAAGTGTTGTAGAGATTCCTGAAATTGGATCTTTGAATATTTGAGTAGGAGAATGTAATCTCTTATCTAATAAATAATTGTAAATGTTCGATTTATAAGTTGTAAAATGTTTTTTCACAATAAGGAAGTTTTAAAAAATTATTAGAACACTCGAGCACGGAGATGGGACTTGGGGAGTGAATTGGGAGAGTGGCTCCAAATTACTACATATCGATGTGTTGTGTGATTTGTAATTTCTTTCTTTCTTTATATTATTATTGTTATTCATTCATCACATATAAGCTTATTTAATTTTCCAAAAGTTAATTATGAATTCTTTAAGACAATGAAAAGGATTAACAATTTATCAACCCTCCTTCTAGATTGTTATTTTGCACCAACAATTGTTGTCAGAGCAGTGTTTTTTAATTTGTTGGCTAAGTGTCTGCAAATATAATAAAAAGTAGATCCATGGATATGCAAGCTCCTATGGTTGTGGAGAAGAAAACATGAAATATTTTTCCTTCAAATATATTTTTATCTTTCATAAAAATAATATTACTTATTATTCTTTATATATTGAAATATATTTATTTGTATCTTACAAATATTGTTTTTATATCAAAAAGATTTTATGGTCATTATTGAAATATTTTATGATAATTATAAAAAGATTTTATGGCCGTTATGAAAAGATTTTATGGCCATTGGAGATATTTTCTTCAACCTCTATAAACTCATTATCTTCTTATTTCTATATTAATCAACAAATTAAGAGATATTTTTCAAAAGCCAATATTACTTGTTCTCTCTCTGTATTTCTTCTCTCCATATATTATTTTCACATATCATCCATCTTGCAAGAAATTTTCTTACATCTTAGATTTATATGCTATTCAAGTTTGTATTCGTTCGATCTAAGAAATAAGCTCAAATGTCTATTGATTTAATTTGCTTAGTGTAGAAGCATTCTTTTCATCATTTGGATTCTTAAGGAAGCGAAGATAGTCTCGTGTCCAATAGAGAGTTGCAAAAATTTCGAGAATTGGGTCTTTGAATCTTTGAAGAGGATAAAGTAATCTTTTGTCCAAGAAAGAATAACAAATGTTCGGTTTACAAGTTGTAAAAGGTTCCTCCACCATAAGGAGGTTTTTAAAGAATTATTAAAATACTCAAGCCCGGAGAGGAGGCTTGGGGAGTAGACTAGGAGAGTAGCTTCAAACCACTAAATATTGTTGTATTGTGTGATTGGTAATTTCTTTCCATATATCGCTTATTGTATGATTCAATTCCTTATCATATATTTATTATTAATTAAGAAATTCTTCATAATCATAAAAAAGTTAACAATCTATTCAACCCTTTTAGATTGTTATTTTGCACCAACAGTGAAATACTTTCACAGCATAAGTTTGGTAAATAATAATTGAGGCTTGACATATTTTTGTTACATGACGACGAAGTCTGTTCTAAATCCAACCAATATGGCAGGATGTCAATTGAGGTTCAATTGACAAATAAAAATAGTCTACGAGATCTTTTGAAATATTGTTTTCATGACTCTCGTTGTCTATATTTAGATTACACGCCCTTTGATAAATTGAGCATTCAGAATGAAATATTTGGCTGTGCTGCTCAAATCATCTTGCTTAGGGGTAAAATAATATCTTAACAATGGATACCTTTTTTTTAGCTTTGCATAACCCTTGTCATCATCTCCTATGTGTTCATGGTCCAACAAATTCACAAATAGCCTCATTGGGCAATTATGTGATATATGTCCAAGCTAATCATATTGAAAACATATGTCTAATGTAGGTCTGGCATAAGGATTCTTTATCGAATCTTTAGACTAAGGTTTTTCGGTTTGATGTTCAATCCCATTACCGTTATTAGATACAGAACCTCTACTTTCCATGTGTGGTCTAGAAGGGACAACTTTCATCTCAGAAAATTGAGATTGGCAAGACCTGTCAGAATAACTTTGCTTACTTAATCGTTTGGCTAACCACCTCTCAACCTTTAATGCTATATTATGTACTTCATCAATAAAAAAAATACATTGCAAATCTAATTGCTCTTGAATTGAATACGACACCCCGATAATATACCTTGTTATTTGTTGATCTTGGGTCTCAGGTAACTCATATTGCAAGGAAAGTTAAAAGAAACTTTTTGGTATAGGTTGTCACTATACTAGCCTTTTAGATATAATTATAGAATTCTTGAAATACAATTTGCTAGTAGTCAGTGATATGGACAAAGAATATGATTAGGGTTTTGGAAAAGAAAAAAGATGAGAGGAATGAGAGAGAAAAAAAAGAGCATGCAAATTTCTCATGCAAATATTTTTCAATAATAATTTACTGTCTACTAAGGGCCTTTTAATTGATAATAGTTCCATAGGCTTGTCTTGTATTAGTTCTCCTTTACTGAAAAGAACTCAACTTCATCGAGTTTGGGACACGACCAAGAATTCCATAATAAGTGGAAACATGCTGGATTACGAGAGAATTCTTCTGCAACTTCAAATTATGTGTATCAAAAGTATAAGTGATAATGTATCTTGTGTGACATCTGACAAATGAGTAGGTATTAGGACATGCTTCATGATGTACCTCATTATCTCATAACCATGTATGTCCTAAAAGAATATGACAAATCTTAAGTGGCAAAACATCACACATAAGAGTTTTCATCAGCTTGCCAACAGAAAAGTGACTAAACACGATTTAGTAACTCATAGCTTTGTGTTAGTAATCCATGATACATCATATGGCTTCAGGTGCGGTTCCTTTTGTAACCCAAGTTTTTTTATAGCTATCCTCAGAAATAACATTAGTACAACTATTAGGATCAATTATTAGAGAACATACATGTCCGACACACTTGACCCTTATTTGAAAAATTCTCCTACAACGTACCCGAGGATTATTCTTCTATTTGTTAACCATGAGTAAAGACCACAAAACACTTACAAAACTTTTCAATTGTCTTTTAGCTTCCAAATCTTAGCCGTCAAGCTTGCATTAATCATCGGGATTACAAAACTCTTCTTTCAAATCAGATTCTTAGGCTCCTTTTTCTACTAAATTCACCTATTTATTATAATATGAAGGTAGACTAACAATATTCGCAAACGGATATTCAACATCATATGCTGATAGTCTTGACTGTTTTAGTACCTGGTCGTAGGCTTTCATTAGCTTGAGATGAAACTGAGGGTCGATTTGGCCTACTAGTAACGGGAGAACTTGTCGACGATCATTCAACTGAACTAGTTTGAGTAGGATCCACAAAATTACGTTCACTTTTAGTAGGCATTGACAAAAAAGTTTTACTTAAACTTTTTCCTAAGTTGTTGGCAATCTAATTAGCTAGTTGGATAGCGTCTTTTACTCACAAACACCGACTAAAGACCACTATGTCTGAAATCTCATAATTTAACCTTCAGCGGTACATTAAGATTAACACATTTTGCTCCCAAAAAAATTTAAACCTTGCAATGAGATTGGAGAACTGTCTGGTATACTTCGCAACAGATTTGCTTCCTTGAATGAATTCAGTGAATTGGAGTGATGCTCTCTGTTTATGATCAATAGGCTTGAATTGGCAAATTATCCACCTTCGTATAAATGCATCACCACTCTTCTTATATTGATCCCACCAAATATTAGGTGTACCTATTAACTTTGCCTCCACAAATATTAGTTTATGCTCATTAGTTAGTTTGTACCAACGGAAGAAATTATCCAAGCTATGCATCCAATCTAAGAACACATCAGCATCTTTATCAAACTTCTGCAACCTCTAGCTTTACTCCCCTCTTTATGTTCAACCCATGTTGTGTGCTGTCGGAGTTAGATTCGGATTCAGAGTCGTTGGCTGAGCTTGGAGGACTAGCAACAACTTACTTTTTGCCTTTACAAGTAATCATAACAGTGGTGGTGATTTGGGCTATTTGGGTTTTAAGTTTCTCCATGGCTTCTCTTTGTTCTTGCACGAAAGTATCAAGTTTGACAATGATCTCTCCAGCATTAATCATTTTTAAGGGGCTAAACTACAAAATTCTGAAAGTATGGAGCTGAAAAGGAATAACAGAATAGTATAAGGACTAAACTATCAATATAAAAATATAGGAGCTGATACGATAAAGTACGAACCAAGAATAGTACTTTTAAAGCCATCAAAACTTCAGAGTGCAAATTCAATAATCCATAAAACTCTAAGTACTAATGTAAAATTTGACCAATATAAATTATAAACTCAAATACAGTTTAATACCAATATCAGTTTCTCTCACGATGGCGTTGGTGGAGGCATGACGACGATTGTGGAGTCATGGAGGCTTCTGATTTCAGCAACTATGCTCTTTATTCTTCTTTTCTTTTGCCTTTTTGTATTTATTTTCTGGTCAGATCTGTAAGAATGGTGAGGGTTTGAAAGTTTGGTGATTTGAAAGTGGGGTCTTAGGTGAAAGTTTTTGATGCGGCTATATGTTTGGAAGAAGAAAGAACTATGGGACAGGTTTGGATCTTTGGGAGGCTTTGGAGATAGCCTAACAGTGGCGATGAATAGTGTCGCGTGAACAGGGATGATGAATTGTAACTTTTTATTTGTTTATTTATTTTTGTTGGATAAATTTGGCTAGCACATAGATGGATCAGGTTGGATAATCAATCGATGAAAACCTAAGTTCTGCTATTAAAGGATAGGGATAGAGAATATGATTAGGATTTTAGGAAAGAAATAGAGAAGGGAGAAGAGAGAGAGAGAGACGAAGAGAGAATACATAAATTGTTCGTGTGTAAATATTTTTTAATTATAATTTATTGTTTATTAACGAATGATTATAATTATTAAATAAAAATTTTAAATTTAG
Organism: Pittosporum tobira; assembly: GCA_032359685.1. Classification (NCBI taxonomy): domain Eukaryota; kingdom Viridiplantae; phylum Streptophyta; class Magnoliopsida; order Apiales; family Pittosporaceae; genus Pittosporum; species Pittosporum tobira. The sequence goes on along the minus strand of JAUMHB010031928.1, from coordinate 2,689 downwards.
AAAATAAGTTAAATTATAATTAAACTAAAAACTACTAATAAGAATAATAATTTTACACTATTTAATATAAAATAAATATTAAAATATTATTATTAGACCTTCTTTTTAATTGGACTTAATAGTTTCACATGTTTGTCCTACGTCTACCTTTTAATTTATGTTTCATCTTGTGTCAATGTTTGATAGGCGACTTTCCTTCGCGGACATGAATTTTGCAAATAGTCCCACTAAGAAGACACTCCCCCTTTCAATTTGTAGGCCACAATTCTGACCGTCTCTCGTCAACGATTTTTGATATATTGAAGAAAAAGCCAATCAAGGAAAGCTTCTATGTCCAGTTTGCTAGCTAAGGTTGGATTGTAAACCTTCGATCTCTAGTTGTCAACCTCCTTGTTGTGTCACGCTATATCACTTCTTGCATCCCATGATCATCATAAGTTCTTCAGTTGAACCTTCGGAGTTGTTTTAGTTAACCTGTCAACGCTGGTTATGCGCCCTATGTGATCACCCTCATAATTTATGTTTACCCCGAGGCTAGCAATCGCCCCACAAAATTCTCTATACTGGCGTTCAAATTTTTCCTCTTGAGCACAAACCGCACCCCAAAAAGGCATGCACCCCATGATCATCGTTATTAGGGTGTTTTATATTGTGTCCCGTACAAGGATACTAAAAAGCTTTGATACCACTTCACACAGACAAAAACAAGAGTAGATCAGATATCGTTCTGACGCTAACGACCTAAAATATACTAGGCAAAAAATGAGTTTGGAATCCGCCAAAGATCATTAAATCCACAAGGAAAAGAGAACAAATTCTCAGAGAGATATATTCTCATTAAAATTACAAGTGACTTACAAATTTCAAAGCATCCCCTTTTCAAGGATTAAAAATGAAATGGAAATTATGCAATGTGAACCCTAAATTTAAGCCTTCATGTGAACTCATTAATCCTAAAGTGAGCACATTAATTTTACTGTGAAAACTAAAACAAGGCAACAAATCAGCACCAAACAAGGAAGGGGATTGTAACATATTTTCAGATCAAAATCTGCACTAATTAAAAAAAGAATGTTATTGTAACGAGGAAGCAAATCATGTGATTGATCGCATGGCTAGGGAGGCTAGCTTGTTGTCCAGACACAGTGACCAGTACTGTGTTGTTTATGGATCCACCTAGTCGGAACTTGGAAAATATAAGGGTAAATGAAGGGAACGTTTTTTTTTTTTTTTTCTTATAAATGAAATTTACTAATTTAGGGCAGGCGTCTTAGCCATCGATGAAATTTAGTATATATGAAAGCGTATTTTGACATTATTTTTTTAGTATTGAACCTTTTGAAGTATAGATATTATTAGACTTGTGTTTATTGAAATAGTTTTTCCGTTCTTACATTTTCTTTTGTTTTCCTTTTTCTAGCTTTTCGTTCATGTTGTCCAAGTTCCGAATGACCTCTTGAGGATTCTCTTCTAGTGTTCTCAAGTGAAAGTCGCTTACAATTCTTGAACATTTAAGGAAAGAGATACCTATGCTGACACCATATAATATTGTTGCCTTCAGAACTGAAATTTCCCTGTTTGGAACAACCTATTGGAATAGATTATAATTTATTTTTAAAAATAAATTTATCTTAAAAATATTTATTTTTGTTAATTTAAAAAAAAATTTATAAGTTAAGTATAATAGTATTTTCTACTTATTTGAAAAAAACTAGTCAATATGTATATTTTTCCGACTTATAACTTATTTTAGTTAACAAATAAATTTTAAATTATTATAAAATAAGTTACATCAAGCATGACGCAATATTGGAATTGGATGATTATGACTCGAGTTAATTCTTGGATCAACATTATAATAGAAAGATTACTGATGTGGAAATATCAAACTCCACGGGCTTACTCTTTGGCCATTGTAATAGCTCAGAGGTTTACGTTCTTTGATACTTGATTTGGCATAGATGTGAACAGATTTCAATTTTGTCGGCAACTCTTTATAGGATTTTTCCCTTTATTTAAGCTAATAATGTAGTTGTATGTCTAATCTAAGCATATTTTAAGGCTGTTGGAAGTTGTTTCCAAGGAGTACTACGTTTGTGGTTGGAGATGTTCGGAGGATTTGTTTTTTAAAAGGCGTGAGTGGCAGGGAGCCTCAACAGGACGGGTCTTAGTCGAGCCGAACTTAATTTGACATATTTGAGTTTGGGCTTGTTAATATAAATAAATTTTTTTTAGCTTGATTTGTTTAATTTAATTAAACAAAATTTTTATTAAATTTTTAACGAGTCAAGTTTAAATTTTTTCATAAGTAATTTGAATTTCTTAATATTATTGAACCCTTAACAAATTAAATTTTTAATTTTTTTTTAATCAAGTTTGAACCGAATTTTAAATGAGTCATCCTCGAAAATAATTATTTGAGATAATCAACGAAGATAATTAGTTGATCCCTATCTAGGCTAACCCCCATTGATAAATTTTTTTTGTTGATTAAAATAAATTATAAGGTGTAAAAAAAATACTCATTGACCAATTTTTTCAAATAAGTTGAAAAATATTATTGTACTCAACCTATAACTTTTTCAAAATCAAATAAAACAAACACTTTAAAGATAATTTATTCTTAAAAATAATCTATAATTTGATGTAATAAGTTGTTTCAAATAGGGCCAAATATTATTAGTTTATA
>JAUMHB010031917.1:1798-14914 GCA_032359685.1 Pittosporum tobira | reverse complement strand
AGCGATGGTAAGTGGGTCTCAAATTGCCTCTTTTTTTTAACTTGGTAGTGCTGACTTGTCAAGATTGTTGTGTGAGCTGGAGGATAAGTTGATGGACTGACTCAAAAGCCTAAACCCAAGTAGAAGAGAAAGAAGCCCATCTCTTCCAAAAGCCTGTCTTTCTCTGCCCATCTTAATTTTCTTGAAAGGGAGACCATGGTTTATCTGAATCAAACTACCTTTCCCCCCAACACGGTACCCCTTTCTAGTAATTTCACCACTGCTTCGGTCTCAGCTCTGGTGTTCTATACGCGAAGCCTTAAGACTCCAGCCCATCTCATCATCGTGTCAATAATGTGGTCACCAGGGCCTCAATTGCTGTTGAACAACAGCCGCGAACGAAGGTTGCTCTTATAAGAATTGGTACCTGAGGGAGGTGAATTTGCTTTACTTTTCTAGGTTTGCTTCAACTTATTGCACTGTAGCTATAAATGTGCTTATTTATGCTCCTGTTTTTGAATTGTGTTGAGGGGTCTTCGTAATTTTTTCAAAAATGCATTTTTGAAGATGATTGGTGTAATGAATTTGGATTTTATCATAAGATTAAGGTATTGTACATGGGTATTTTAGCTTTGTGTGTGTAGTTGTTAATTGTTTTGGAGAAGCATATAGCTGATTGTTTACAATTTACTCAAGTCAAACTTTGGTAAGATACAGTACTATGGACCATGTTAAAGGAATGTATGCGAGGAACTTGGCCAATGAGAATACGAGATTAGCTATTCCTTATGATTAGAACAGATGATATTGCGTGGGATGCTCAAAAGATTAATCAAGGGAAAGTGAATGATCTCAGTTTGTTTACAACATTACTAATTGGCTTAACTGAGAATTTCAAACGAACAGAAAACTTTATGGAATTGACGCCATATTTCTTCCTACTGTCAGAATACAAACTTTTATTCTTTGCCTGGTTAGTATACCACTGATGATCTTAGATATGTGGCTAGCAGGTTGTGCATATATGCAATTGCATTAGAAAAGGCAATTGCGTTATAAATTCATTTTACTTAATGGTGGAACAGGTCTTTGCACTTATGGTAAAAAACGATGGCAACAGTTGTACAATCCCTTTTAATACATGGTTAGAAGCCCTTCATTATGCTTAATGGTGGAACAAGTCTTTGTGCTCATGGTTAAACACGACATGTCAACAGTTTTACGATCCCTTTTTAATACATTATATGGTTAGAAGCCCTGCTAAAGTTGTCAGCTTCCCCTTGAATTATGGCATTGTGATATATGGCAAAATCAGCAGTTGCTTCCTGGAAACCTTTCAAAATTGTGTCTCCATCATAATATACTAAAATCGTAGGTCATACTTGGCACGATGATTAAGTGCTCATCTGATAGTAAAGGAAAGAGAGCTCGCCTGTTTGCTGTGTAGGTTTTGGAATTGGATTTTTTCTTTGAGATAGATGTAAGTTTGCTGTCTAGGCGTTGGCATTGAATTGTTTATTCGATTAACTCAATTCATGCCAGTCTAATCTTGGCTGGTTTACAACCAATGTATATATTAGCAAATGGTGGATCTCTTGACATGCAAAGAGAGGTCGGTGCAAAAGTGTCCAATTCATAAGATAGCCATGTTTAGATATCTTAGTTTTTCAATATTCTACTAGCCGATTTGGATTATCACTAGAGTAAGCAACATCGCTACGTTGCATATTACAGTATATGCAGAAAGGTCAGAAACAATTGTCCTTTTATGCTTTTAAGCTTCACATGTAATACCATTATGTAGTTTTTGTATAATTTTAGACGAGATGCTTTTGACTCATCTGCTCTCTTGAGGTTAATTTATATGTATATTTCTTGTGTAGAACAGCCCACTAGCCCTTGCCCAAGCTTATGAGACAAGGGAAAAACTCATGTCAGAGCATGCGGAGTTGGCAGAAGATGGAGCTATTCAAATTGTGGTGATAAAGACAACTGGAGACAAAATTTTAAGTCTAGCCTCTTGTGGACATAGGTGGGAAGGGCTTATTCACCAAAGAGATAGATGAGGCTCTTTTAAATTCTGAAATTGACATTGCTGTCCATTCAATGAAGGATGTCCCAACCTGTTTGCCAGAGAAAACTATTTTACCCTGCAATATGGAACGTGAGGATGTTCAAGATGCATTTATATCCTTATCTACAGCTTCTTTAGCAGACCTTCCGGCAGGAAGTACTGTGGGTAACTGGGTACTGCTTCATTAAGAAGAAAGTCGCAGATACTACATAGATATCCATCACTCAATGTGCGTATTTGGTAGTATATGTCACAATATATTCTTTCCCTGAGATTCATAATATTGAGATATAATAGTAATTTTAGTCATAAAGGGTAGTTATAGGTTTATAATCAAATTATCTATTAGGTGTTGGAGAACTTTCGGGGCAATGTTCAGACTAGGTTGAGAAAGCTAAATGAAGGTGTGGTCCAAGCAACATTATTAGCATTAGCTGGACTCAAACGTTTGAACATGACTGAAAATGTGGCTTCTATTCTCTCTATTGATGAAATGCTTCCAGCCGTTGCTCAAGGGGCAATTGGAATTGCCTGCCGAAGTAATGTTGAGAAAATGGTATGCCCAGTGTCTCTGCATTTTCTTTTGTGGTGCTTCTGCCGACCTTGTTATATCTTTTACGGTAAGAGTGATTCTTGTTGTGTTAATATAGGGTAGTTACATAGCCTTATTGAATCACGAAGAAACCAGATTAGCAGTTGCATGTGAGAGGGCTTTTCTGCTGACTCTCGATGGGTCTTGTCGGACTCCCATTGCTGGATATGCCTCCAGGAACGAAAATGGAAACTGTGTTTAAATGGTTGGTGTCTTCACCAGATGTAACTCGCGGTAATACGATTATAACCTTTTCATAATGATAGAGCTAAGAATTACATTTGCTTTCCTAATTTGTCCGTGATTTTGCTAATGTTTTTCTGCCCTTATTGTCAGTACTCGAGATTTCTAGGAAAGACCCATATTCCTACGATGATATGCTTGCAATGGGGAATGATGCAGGCTAAGAACTTCTCTCAAAGGCTGGTTCGAGATTTTTTGATAGTTAATTAGAGAGTATATGAGGATTATGGAGAAAAATTCATCTTTCGTTTTCTACTTCTTTAGCTTCCAGTTAGTCCCTTCATATCCTTGTGTTGTACAATCTGAGTGTAGTTGAAATAGGATGTTACCAATTAGTTTGTACACTGAGAAAATAATTTTAACCTATTGTGTATTATTCTATTCTATAATAACATAATTTAATACAGTAAGTAAGTAATAACCAATCTTTACTTGCCTTCTCTCCCTATGTTTCAGCCCCACAACACTCGTCTCGAAAGTCCCTAAAAATATTCTGGTTGCACAAACGTTGGTGGTATTTCCGTAGTACACAATTAAAAATCTCACGAAATTTGGAGTATACGTTTCGGCCATAAGAGGTAGACCGGTTATTCTTTATCAAAATAAAAATAGTAAATCATTAATGTTACGTTTGATTTCCATTTATTACGGAATATTAGTAGAATAAAATTTTACATTGAAATTTAGTGGTCGTTTAAATAAAATGGTTAACTAATATTATAATTTTAGTTGAAAACAAGGGTAAGAATGGAATGGATAGAACCCATTTCCTCCAAGAGGAATAAACATTATCCACTTTCTCAAAGAGGAATAAACATTACTTCCAATTCTCACATCCTTTTAATTTTAAATTAAAATTTTATGACTAACAACACATTTTATTCCAATCACCACTCAATTTCTATGTAAAATTTTATTCTATTCATTTTTCTTAAGTAATGAGAACCAAACGTAACATAATTATTCTTATCATGTTTCCTACGAGGATTTGAAAATATAAAAATTATTTAAAATTTTAAATTCACCGTGCATAGTTAATTAATTATTACCAAGTCCAAATAGGTTTTACATACTAGTTTGTTGTCGAGGAATAAATGCCTTCTCAAATGACAAAAAATGAATTTATTTAAAGTGGTTAAGAAACGTTCTTTGTAATATTAATTAATTATATAATACTATATTATAATATAATAATGTTTTTATGATTTTAAAGTAGGATCTTCCGATTGTTTGCATCCGCGTTATGGCCGACCTCTGTTGTAAACTTGGAAGGTATCAATCTATTTAAGCAAAACCTCTACACCCATCAGCATAACCAGCTCTCTTTAACCAACCAGGCCTTCGTACTGGCCCATCTCACTTTCTGATCATTAGTAGCAACTGGTATGAGTCAGTACGACCAACACGAAATTCCTGGTTAGCATTTTAAGAGGATGTTCAATTTTATGGTTTCTATTTTTGTATAACGGATGTATATATGATTCCCATCATTATATTTACTATATATATATATATATATATATATATATATAATGGCTCACAGTTTGATTGAATGTTTTGTTATTAATCTCACAAGTTGCATACCCTCTACCTCCCCCGGAGATGACGATGGAAGGACAACCTCACCCTCAAGTGGTGGCACCACCACCACTTGGATATCCAACAAAAGATGATAAAGACGTTAATAGTATTAACCTTCAAAATCTAACTTCCGTTAATCAAAGCAGGGGTGATGACTTCTGGAAAGGATGGTACTCTGTCTCTCTTATAACATTTTTTCAATTATGTAAGTGTGACTGCTTGTGCGCGCGCCCGCGAGAGATAATCAATTTATTTATTTTTTTTTGGTGGCAGTGTCGCTGCCATATGCTGCTGCTGGGTTTTGGAGTTCTGCTGCTTTTGTTGAGAGATGTAACTGTATTATGTTGTTAGATGAGCCCCCTACTGAAGCTCTAGTGTTGTATCAGAAATGATATTTTCTGTTAATGTCTTCTTATTTAGGCCTTAAGGGTCTCATTTGCACCATTTATAAATAAATAAATTAATTAAAAAAAAAAAAAAAAGACCAAATAGATGTCTACTTGCTTAAAATTCTATGCAGTTACATCGTGTCGCCTGTAGTTAATGTATTTTCATCTGAATTATCATGCTGAAGAAGAATTTATAATACTACTAGATACTGTACTTTTCTTTATTTCACTTAATGCCATTTAAACCATTTTCTATGAAAATGTTGCATTTTTTGTATGTTTGATTGGTAAACAGCTCTATGAACACTTTCCACTGTTTGGTGGCTGAAAATAGATTTAACCAATAATATTAATTATAAATACAAATACTCCATATAGAGTATGAAAACCATTTGATTTGATCTTATAAAACAAAATATAAAACCAAGATGAAATAATTAGTTTTTTTGAATAAAAAAATATACCTTCCTGTACCTTTTGTCTTCCAAGAAGCTAAATTCCAACTTCGAAGCCAAGCACGAAAAGCAAGACTAACAAAAAAAAAAAAAATTTGCTAAAATAAGAAAAAAAGTGGTCAAACAACTATCTTAAGCATCATTCACGACCAGCAGCTAACCCTCTTATGACCACCCGACAAAAAGAAGGGGGAGAGAGAGATGACTGTAAATCCTAAGGTTGGAATGGATGGTTTAGATCTGATTTTTCTTTTACCAAATTAAACAAATATAGAAGAGAGACTTGTAATCAAATTCAGGAATTTCTTAAAAAGTTGGATTTTGATGGATAAAAAGAACAATTTGAACAGATCTGAAGAGAAATATTACAGATTCCATTAGACAGCCACAGGTAAAAGAAGAAAAGTGAAAAGTGGAAATTGAAGAACAAATATTACTGTTAGGGAGCAGCAAAGATGGTGAGATTTTGGAATATGACACTTACGGAGCATGAATCCGCAAGTCATTTTCCCCAAATTTGTAAAGGGATTTGTGTCTTGCGCGTAAAATGGTTCACATTTAACTAAATTTTCCTAGCCTGAAAATCAGGAAATTGCTTTCAGGAAAGCATTCTAAGGCAAATATAAATGACAATTTATGTTGAGTAACTCATATGCTGAAAAGCTGTGCTCAAGCAGTAAACCGAAAAGACTTGCATTAAATCATTTCTTGAAATGTGATCGATGCTTTTCAATAAGAACCTTAAAGTTGGCCCTGGCCCTGTTTGAAAGGAGGTTTATTTATAAAAAAAAAAAAAAAAACATAAATTTTTTTTTGTTAACTTAAATAAATCACAAGTTGGAGGGAACAAACATCGATTGACCAGCATTTATCATTTCTTTATGTCTGTTTAACATAATTTATTTCAAAACAACTTAAAATTTATTTTATAACTATAATAAACTATAAGCTAAAAAAAAACCTATTAACTAATTTTTTCAAATAAATTGACAGTATAGATTATACTTAACCTATAATTTTTTTTTTAAATTAATAGAAATAACTAATTTTAAGATAATTAACTTTTAAAAATAAACTATAATCAATTTTAATAAGCTGATACAAACGCTACTAAAAATCAAACAAGTTGTGACAAACAGGACTTAAAGCAGAAACAAGACAATGACACAAGGCAAAAACCAAGGCCTCATTTAAAGTTCAATCTCAGAAGAAGACTACATCAAGAGCAAGTAATTTCGGAGAAACCAAACAACTCAATTTTGTCACGAGTGGAAAGTGGAAACACACCAAGAGAGGAGGAAAGAGCAGGCAACACACAATATAGCTAATTATAATGTAATTTGATATGAAGGGTTAAGTTAGTATGTAACCAGTGAAAATAAATTGCATTGCTTAACTAATGAATTGATATCCCATGCCTCTCTCAACATTTTTCTCTTCGTTCTATTCTTCTTCAACCTTCCTATCTTCCAAGCATCTACCATCATACTGTATAACCTTAAGTTTAGTGCATTGTTAACCTGTATAATCATCATCTGATACAGGTATACCTAATACATGAGCTCCTATTTCAATTTACTCGGTACCTAATGTGCCTCAAACATGATGTAAAATACCAACATTGACTTCAATAGTAGTCCTATTCAGAAGTAGACATGAAATTTTATTAGGCACGCAGGCATCTAATTTGACATCCATGACAAAAGGCATTTATCTTGCATAAGTGAACCATACAAAATGTATACTAGTACCTTATATAACAAAATAACCTCATAGCAAATTATGTAGAAATACCAAATAGTACCACCATTCGATAACATCTCATTTTGAAAACCAAATTAAACAGAACATTAACAAAATCCAAGCAAATAAAATGCTGCGTCATCATTAACAAAATATCATTAAGCAAAAACAAGAAACAAACCAAATCATCTAGAACCGGAGCTTAGAAAAGAACCAACGGTTCTTCCCACTCTTGAACCGTTCCTCGAGCTTAGCCTTGATCTCCTTGGCCGCAGTCACCTTCTTGTCACGCGACTGGAGCACGTCGACGGTGACCACGTCTTTCAGATCGACATCGAGGGTGTAGCGGGTGGGCATGATGTGATTGTAGTTGACGAGCTTGATGAACGCCTTAACCCGAGACTTCTTGGCGGTCTTCTTGGCTGAGTCCTTTCGGATAACCTTTTTCGGGTACTTGGAGATGCCGGCGACGAGGGCGTGGCCGTAGGGGCGGTCTCGAGTACCTTCGTCGAATGACTTGACGATGACACCCTTTCGGCCGGCATACCGGCCGTTGAGCATCACTACGGCCTTGTTTGGTTTCATGATCTTCACCATTTTCGCTCGCTCTTCCTTGCCTTGCTGCTCTCTCTATCTGAACACTACGGCGTACCCACCCACAACTAGGGTTTCTGAAATGAATGTGTAATTTATATGGTGAGTAAGTTGGCTTAAATGATCCTTATTGTCAACATAATTACGTATTTGCCATTTTATCCTATTTTCTTATTGGGGGATATTTTGTTTAGGGTGTGACGCCCATTTTTCTGTTATTAATTATATATTTTATTTGTTTTCTCCTACTTATTTTTAGCTATTTTTTATTGTTCACATCTTTTCCCGTTCCTCCTCCTTCGCGTTGTGAGATACATTGGTCGTATTTGATTGAACTGATTATTGCTAATTATAATTTATTTCTAAGAGTTAATTTTTTTAAAATTAATTTTAAAAAATAATTTAAATTTTTTTATAAGTTAACTATAATAATATTATTGATTTATTTTAAAAAATTAGTCAATAAATATTTTTTTTAACTCAAAAAAAATTATAATCAACAAATAAACTATAAATTATTCTAAAATAAGTTGTACCAAACAAGCCCATTATAAGTTACAAATTTACAATAAACATTTACTATTTTATGTATGATATGACATAACATTTTGCAATAATTTATAGCCTATTTTTAAAAAAAATATACTTTAAAATTATAAATGAATTTTTCGAATGAAGTCAATTTCAAGTATGTTTAAAAAAATAATAAGAGTTATTAAACTATATCATTGATCTTAATAAAGCTAAATCACATTATAGCAATTTTATTCTCATAAGATTATATTATTTGAAAAAAATGTTACTTAAGTGCAGAAGTTAATGAATGACTTATCATTTAAAGACCCAAAGTCAGACTTAAATTCTACAAATTTTATTGTGATAGATGATTAATTTTTCTAAATGTTTTAAACATTCAACTAAATCAAAGATAAACGATTAAAATTTTGTTTAATTTTTGTATTCACTTTTATTCATTCTAATATTATTGTTAATTTAAACAGATTTTTAGAAAAATGTTAAGACGAGTAAGAACAAGTCGGTTTTCATTTTCTTATGTTGACATGCGGGTCAGACGAGTCCGGAAAAAATCGTTAGCGGGTCTCGGCAGATAACCTTTAACACGCATGTCATCAAAAATCTATCTCGCACTCTGTTCTTGCGGTTCGGGTAATGTTATCAACCACTGACTAATCAAAGTACAATGGAAATGTGCTCTTCCTATCCCATTTCCCGCTCTCTCTCTTGCACTCCCTTTGCCCGAAATCTAATTTCCGAAGAGCCATGGCACATGGGTCGTCTAAAAGCTAGAGTCTTTCAGAGACCCACAAAACTTTCTTTGTCCACCATTAATGGGCCACAGAAGTCTGCACTTTCTTCAAGGTTCATGAGGGGCTCCTCCATTCTTTCCCCGACGGCGGCGCTTGGCTCGGTATGAACCTCTATATCCGTAAGACTTATCTCTTCGGTATGTTTGATTTTTGGTTGTATAAAGCTGATTTGCTAATTTTGACTATGCGGTTGTAAGATGTTATCTTTTCACTAATTTCATAATTGTTGTGAATTTGTGATACTGTTTCACTAGTTATGAGTTTGTTAGACTGCAATTGCATTTACCCAATTGTTTAAGGTAAGATCGGTATTTATGGTGTTTTGTTTGGCTCATTTTATTGGATACTTCCAATAGTTGAATTCAATAAAAATCTACCGTGGGCTTGATCAGCAACTTCCATATTTCAGAATGCTAATTAATTTTTAACCTGTGGAGGAGGAGGAATTGGTTTTTCTTCAAACCGCCTATGAATTATGAATGATCCCTGCATACATTTCCAGAATTGGCCGGTAGTAAAGCTAGCATGACTTTGGGCGAGCATGCTTGTAGTTGTGGGATGCTGCCAATTTGGCAGGTACCACAAAATTAGGTTGGTTCAAGTCCATCCCTCCGAGTACCGAGACTTTCCAAAAAAACAAACAAAGAGGAACGAGACTGAATAAAGTAAGATATGCATCCTACTGGCTTCAATCTGAAGAGGAACGAGGCTGTAGGCTGATGACTTGGAAACTGCTACATCCTTGTACTTATTGAAGGGATGATCCACTAGTTCATTGGGTTGCAGTAGTACCTATAAGCTCAAGTAAGAACATACAAATATAGATATAACACCCATTTTAGAATTAGTAGATAGAAAAATGTTATCTTGACATGATGTATGGACCTTTGTTGTCATATGCTACTTATTTGAACTATACTTCTACCTTTATGTTAAGTTTTCCATGCTTCATGTTTCTCTACCTCACCTTACAATTTGCAGATAATATTATTAATTCTTTAATAGCCATCACTTACCAGGATTTACATGCATACCTGCATATGTTACTCGGTATATGGCATGCAGGTCTTATACTATTATGCATCATCTGAGGTAAATTTCGTGGCCTGAAAGCTGCTAAAGTTTGTGATGAGTGATTTGCTTTGCAGAATGTAGGTGAAGATACAGATGACATGTTTGATGACTTGTTTAAGAAATATGGAAAGGTGGTCTATACAAGGAATGACCAAAAATCTCCTATAGCAGAAGTTGGTGATGATGCTGAAAGTTTGTCCTGTAAGTATGGACCTAACACTTAATTGCATGACTTACTGGATACCAAATTATTGACAGTTTTCTGGTATATGCAGTTGCTGTAGCAGTGGCTAAGGTTGCAAGCGATGTAAAGGCTGCAGATATAAAGGTCCTCTTTGTGAAGCCTTTAGTTTACTGGACTCGTTTTTTCATAATTACGACTGCGTTTTCTCATCCCCAAATTGATGCTATGGGGTATGGTGTAATCCACTTATGTACTTTTGCCAGTTATAAGGTCATTATTTTCATTCAGTCCCACTCCATGAACGAGAGAAGGGGGGTGCGGGTTTTTATTTGAGGAATATTGCTTTATGTTTTCATGTAGGTCTAGAATAAAAGATCTGGCTGAGAAACAGTATGGAAAAGTTGCATCGGGGGACTCAAAGCCCAACTCATGGACATTATTGGACTTTGGTAAGTGCTTCTTTTTGATAGCCAGCAATGTTGTGGAAAAGAAAACTGCAGTACTAGTTTATTGATACTTTTTTTGCTCTCTCCAATAATAGTTTTAGGCAGTGAGCTACATAGCCCAATTGAAAATGATTAAAAACATTTTCATAGGTAACTTTGGCCCCTGATGGGGATTTGAACCAGCGACTTTGAGGTCATTCCTTCAGGGCCTTGGCCATTTCTCCCATCCCTTGGAGTTGAATGATTAATCTTCTTTATGTCTTTCTTTTTCAATGAATAGGTGCTACAGTGAAGGTCGGGTATCAAAATTACTTCTGATATTCATTATTGTTCTTTCTATGCCGTCTGTTTAACCTTAGGGAAGATTGGTGGGGATAAGACAAGAATTTTACTACTCAGGTTTTGAGCATGTTCCAGCATTTTAAGTATGCATGTATACATGTAGAGAACTTTAGTAAAAGGTTCTTGAATCAAATTTACTTCTTACTTTTATTACTTCCAGTAGGCGTGGCATGAACTGTGTTGGAAAATGAGTTAAAACACAGTTTGTTTTAAATATGCCTCATGTTTGTTACTTCCCTACATGGATTATTTATTGCATGAAAGTAATAGAATCAGCACATGTAGATTGACTGGTTCTGGTAGCACTATTTTTATATTGATTGCCCTTTGCAAGACATTGAAGTACAGGCCAAGTATTCTTTGTTCCATTTATTGTTGATTATATATATCTATAGTAATAAAAAATTGTTGGTTTCAGGGGATGTAGTTGTCCACATATTTCTTCCAGAACAACGAGCTTTCTACAACTTGGAAGAGTTCTATGCCAATGCTACTCTTATTGACCTACCATTTGAAAACCAGCAACCATTCCGCAGTTGAACAGGCTTCTCATTATGTGGCCAAAGTAAGAGGCGGCTTGTGATGATGGAAATAGGTGTTTTCCGACTTAAGAGGTTGCAGTGTCGTCCGAGGTTAGACTCCTTGTAACATATGTGGACTGCTGGTTGTAACTTTTTTCAGGAAGTTCTGTGCTGCGCATGCGTCATCAACTGTAATGAGCTATGACGTGGTAGGCATAGAATAGAAATGTTGTACTTGTTTCTATAAATCACGCCTATGCATTTTTCCTTCCTGGCTTGTAACTGCAAGTCTGCAATAGGCAGATATATTAGGAAGATTTAGGTTCAAGCCTGCACCACACGACCTATCAGGAAAATTAATTTAGCTACTTACACGGCCTTACTGAACAGCGGTATATTATCGCTTTATAGTTATTTTCATTCAAGTTTGCTTTTAAAACTCACTGAAACAATACATAATTTTATCACTGGTTTAAGTTTTTTTGCTCCTTAAATTATGAAATTATTTGGAGTGGCCCCATGAGTAAAAAATTTGGTTGCTTAGGGAATCTTATTTCTATGCGTATTCTTGGAAACCGTTTGTGCAACCTAAAAGTGAATGTCAAGAAGCAATCATCGATGAAAATACAAATCAAGATTTCATGAAGGAATCGTTTCCAAACTTACTTCCTTTGCTTGTTAACTGGACATAATAGCTGGAAGTGTTTTTTGAGATGATTTACAGTCTCACTGAGGCAAAGGTTGGACCATTGGTTAGGTGGCAGCCTGCCTTTTGGATTGACCATGGTTCAAGTCTCATCCTATATGATTAAGTGGCACCCTTCCATAGAATAGGCTTTTGGTTCAAGTCTCATCCCATAGAAAAAATACGAGAAAAAAAATAAATACAACGTGATGTATTTTGCACAATGTATTATCTTATAAAATAAATTTGTTAATACATCATCTTATATAGTATAAAACAGATTGTATGTACGATACTCAAACGACGTTTTGCCATAAAATTTTATCATAATAGAAAAACAAAATAGACAAAATGACATCATTTCGTTAAAATTGTTGATCCTCTTAATAATACCAGAAAATAAAAAGAACAAAAAAAGTCCCGGTCCAAATGATGGAAACTTGCGCATGTACTGGATTGTTTCTCAGCTAGTACTCGGTGATATTTACTCTCTACCATTTAACAGCTAAAAAATACCATTTAAAATTTTTAAATTAATTTGCAAAATACTAAATTCAACATTTTTTTAATTATATTTGCAATTTTTTACAAATTGACATCATCAAGTCAAAACAAGACTTCTTTGGTGAAACTGATGGGAGCAAGTTCATATACTTCTAATATTACTGTGACGTCATGTTTGGTGCACAAGAATGTTATAATGAGAATATATATCTCATTCTCATACCTATCATATTTATGTTTGGTATCATTTTTATTAAAAAAATTAATCTGATAATCTCATTCTTACTAATAAAAGATACCTAATGTGAAAATCTCATACGCATCATGAGGTATGGTTTTCTAATTCCAATTCCACATGAATGCTTGAAAAAACAAAATTAAT